>APFE031194077.1:0-10354 GCA_000404065.3 Pinus taeda | reverse complement strand
ATATGCACAAACACAAATATGTCATTTTATTATCATAATAATTTATAAGCATGCTTTAAACATCTTCCCAACATACAAACAAATGGAAAAATCAGTTTTATTCACTTAAATCATTTAACATTTTTTCAATGTTTTAAACATCTTCCCCACATACACACAAATAACAAAGCCACTCTTATTCACATAAATTACTTAACATTTTTTCAATTTTTTAAACAACTTCCCCACATACACACAAATGACAAAACCACTTTTATTCAACTAAATTATATAACATTTATAACCTACATTTATTTATATTTTATAATTTATATTTTTCTTTTTTGGGTTTGGATGATTGTCATGTTATAAAGTATTATGAAAAAAGTGAGACTCAAGATTGAAATCTCTTATAAAGGAAAAAAAAGGATAACATGATATTTATGTAATAGCATCAATATGTAATAACACATATCAATTAATTATTTAATATTAAAATCAATATAATACAATAAATTTTATTAATTTTATTTAAAATTTTCATTAATTTTAATAATTTATAATTTTATTTTTCATAATACTATAATTTAATAATGTGGAAAAAATGTTAATTCTAAAACATTGTTAATCATAGTAGGGTAAGCTAAAGTAGGCTAGACTAGAGTAGGGTAGGCTTGGGTAGGCTAGGGTAGACTGGAGTAGGCTAGGCAAGAATATTCTATGCTAGAGTACACTAGAGTAGAGTAGCTAGCATAGGGTAAGCAAAAGTAAACTAGACTAGAGTAGGGTAGGGTAGGGTACGGTAGGGTAGGTTAGACTAGAGTGTGCTAGGCTAGGGTGGGTAGGCTAGGCTAGAGTGGACTGGGCTAGGCTATGCTAACCTAGAGTAGGCTAGGCAAGAATAGACTAGGCTAGAGTAGACTAGGGTAGAGTAGCTAGTCTAAGGTAATCTAAAGTAGGCTAGACTAGAGTAAGCTAGGCTAGGCTAGGCTAGAGTGGGATAAGCTAGGCTAGGCTAGAGTAGGGTAGAGTAGGCTAGGCTAGAATAGGGTAGAGTAGGCTAGGCTTGGCTAGAGTAGGGTGGTGTAGGCTAGGCTAGGTTGGGATAGAGTAGGCTAGTAGGCTAGGCTAGGCTAAAGTAGGTTAGACTAGGCTAGGAAAGAGTAGGTTAGGCTATAGTAGGCTAGACTAGACTAGGTTAGGGTAAGGTAAGCTAGCCTAAGGTAAGCTAAAGTAGGCTAGACTAGAGTAGGGTAAGGTAGGGTATGACTTAGAGTAGGCTAGGCAAGAATAGACTAGACTAGAGTAGGCTAGGGTAGAGTAAGTTAGGCGAGGTTAGGCTAAGCTAGTGTAGGTTAGGTTAGAGGAGGTTAGGCTAGAGTAGGCTAGAGTGGTTTAAACTAGGCTAGGCAAGAGTAGGTTAAGCTATAGTAGGTTAGGCTACAGTAGGCTAGCCTAGGGTAAGCTAAAGTAGGCTAGACTAGAGTAGGGTAGGCTAGGGTTGGCTAGAGTAGGTTAGGCTAGGGTAGAGTACGCTAGAGTGGGTTAAACTAGGCTAGGCAAGTGTAGGTTGAGCTATAGTAGATTAGGGAGTAGGTTAAGCTATAATAGATTAGGCTACGGTAGGCTAGCCTAGGGTAAGCTAAAGTAGGCTAGAGTAGAGTAGGGTAGGCTAGGGTTGGCTAGAGTAGGTTAGGTAAGAATATACTAGGCTAGAGTAGGTTAAGTTAGGCTAGGCTAGGCTAAGTGTAGGTTAGGCTAGAGTACGTTAGGTTAGTCTAGGCTAGGTGAGGTCAGGCTAAACTAGGCTAGTATAGGCTAGGCTAAGGTGGAGCTAGGGTAGGCTAGGGTAGGCTCAAGTTGGCTAAAATAGGGTAGGATAGGGTAGGCTAGAGTCGGCTAGGCTAGGGTAGGCTAGAGTCTGCTAAGGTAGTCTAGGTTAGGGTAGACTAGAGTAGGCTAGGCTAGGCTAAATGAGGGTAGACTAGAGTAGACTAGGCTGGGATAGAGTAGGATAGGCTAGGTTAAGTTAGGCACGAGTAGGCTATGCTAAAGTAAGTTATGCTAGGTTAGGAGAGAGTAGGGTAGGTTGGGTGAGACTAGGTTAGGCTAGGCTAGAGTAAGTTATGCTAGATTAGGATCGAGTAGGCTAGAGTAGGCTAGGCTAGGCTAGGCTAAAGTAGGCTAGGGTAGGGTAGAGTAGGCTAGGCTAGGCTAGGTTAGAGTAGGTTAGGGTAGGGTAGAGTAGGCTAGGCTATATTAGGATATAGTAGGCTATGGTAGGGTAGAGTAGTCTAGGCCATGCAAGAATAGACCAAGCTAGAGTAGACTAGGGCTAAGCTAGGCGAGGCTAAGCTAGTATAGGTTAGGCTAGAGTACACTAGGCTAGAGTATGCTAGGCTAGGCTAGTCAAGAGTGGGTTAGACTAGGCTAGCCAAGAGTGGGTTAGGCTATAGTAGGTTAGGCTATGGTAGGCTAGCCTAGGGTAAGCCAAAGTATGCTGACTAGAGTAGGGTAGGGTAGGTTAGGCTAGGCTAGGCTAGGCCAACCTAGAGTAGACTAGGGTAGAGTAAGTTAGGCTATAGTAGGTTAGGCTACGGTAGACTAACCTAGGATAAGCCAAAGTAGGCTGACTAGAGTAGGGTAGGCTAGGCTAGGCTAGGCTAGGCCAAGATGGTGTAGGTTATGCTAGAGTATGATAGGCTAGGCTAGGGTAGGCTAGAGTCAGCTAAGCTAGGGTAGGATAAGGCAGGCTAGAGTCGGCTAGGCTAGGGTGGGCTAGGCTAAGCTAGGATAGAGTGGGCTAGGCTAGGCTAGACTAGGCTAAAGTAGACTTATGCTAGAGTAGGGTAGAGTAGGCTAGGCTAAGTTAGAGTAGGGTAGAGTAGGCTAGGTTAGAGTAGGGTAGAGTAGAGTAGGCTAGGCTAGTCTATGCTAGGTTGAGTTGGGTTGGGTAGAGTAGGCTAGGCTAGGTTGGAGTACAATAGGGTAGGTTAAGCTAAATTAGGCTAAAGTAGGATAGGCTAGTTTAGGCTTGAGTAGTCTAGTAGGTTAGGCTTGGCAAAAGTAGGTTAGAATAGGCTAGGAAAGAGTAGGTTAGGCTAAAGTAGGCTAGCCTAGGGTAAGCTAGAGTAGGCTAGGCTAGACTAGAGTAGGCTAGGCTAGGCTAGGATAGAGTAGGCTAGGCTAACCTAGAGTAGGATATGCAAGAATAGACTACGATAGAGTAGGCTAGGGTAGAGAAAGTTAGGCTAGGCTAAGCTAGTGTAGGTTAGGTTAGAGTATGTTAGGCTAGAGTAGGCTAGTAGGATTGGTTAGGCTAGGCAAGAGTAGGTTAGGTTGTAGTAAGCTAGATTAGAGTAGGCTAGGTTAGGCTAGGCTAGGCTAGGCTTGAGTAGGGTAGGGAAAAATAGACTAGGCTAGAGTAGGCTAGGCTAAGGTAGGCTAGCATAGAGTAAAAGCTAAAGTTGGCTAGACTATAGTAGGGTAGGCTACAATAGGATAGGCTAACCTAGAGTAGGATAGGAAAGAATAGACTAGGCTAGAGTAGTCTAGGGTAGAGTAAGTTAGGTTAGGCTAGGTTAGGATAGGCTAAGCTAGTGTAGGTTAGGCCAGAGTATGTTAGGCTAGAGTAGGCTAGGCTACAGTAGGCTAGTAGGCCAGGCTTAGCTACGCCAGAGCAGGTTAGGCTATAGTAGGTTAGACTAGAGTAGGGTAGGGAAGAATAGACTCGGCTAGAGTAACCTAGGCTAGGCTAGGCTAGGCTAGGCTAGGCTAGGCTAGGCTAGGCTAGGCTAAGATAGTGTAGGTTAGGGTAGAGTACGTTAGGCTAGAGTAGGCTAGGCTCTAAGTAGGCTAGTAGGCTAAGCTAAGCAAGAGTAGGTTAGGCTATAGTAGACTAGACTAGAGTAGATTAGGCAAAGGTAGGCTATGGTAGGTTATCTTAGGGTAAGCTAAAGTAGGCTAGACTAGAGTAGGGTAGGCTAGGTTAGGTTAGAGTAGGCTAGGCTAACCTAGAGTAGGTTAAGCAAGAATAGACTAGGGTAGAGTAAGTTAGGCTAGGTTAGGCTAGGCTAAGCTAGTGTAGGTTAGGCTAGAGTATGCTAGGCTAGGCTAGACTAGGCTAGGCTAGGCTAGAGTACGTTAGGCTATAGTAGTTAGGCTAGGCTAGACTAGGCTACAATATGCTAGGGTAGGCTATGCTAGAGTAGGATAAGCTAGGATATTCTAGAGTAGGCTTGGCTTGGTCATGCTATGCTAGGTTATGCTAGGTAGCTAGGCTAGGTGAGGCCATGCTAAACTAGGCTAGGTTAGGCTAGGCTAGGCTAGGCGAGGCTAGGCTATGCTAGGCTAGCCTAGAATTAGCTAAGTTAGGGTAGGATAGGTTAGGGTAGCATAGAGTAGGCTAGACTAAAGTAGGTTAGGCTAGATTAGGCTTAAGTGGACTAGGCTAGGGTAGGTTAGGCTAGGCTAGGCTAAAGTAGGGTAGAGTATGGTAGGTTAGGTTTGATTAGAGTAGGCTAAGCTAAGGTAAGCTAGGGTAGGTTAGGTGAGAGTAGGATTTCCTAGAGTTAGATATGCTAGGTTAGGAAAGAGTAGGGTAGGTTGGGTTAGACTAGGTAAGGTTAGGTTATGCTATGCCATATCACACTAGGCTAAAGTGGGCTAGGCTAGGCTAAGTTAAGCTAGACTAGAGCAGGCTCGATTAGAGTAGGCTAGGCTAGAGTAGGGTAGGATAGTCAAGGCAAGCCTCCATTGGATTAGGCTAGGCTAGGCTAAAGTAGGGTAGACTAGAGTAGGCTAGTATAGGCTAGGCTTGGCTAGAGTGGGTTAGGCTAGAGTAGGCTAGGTTATGGTAGGCTATGCGAGAGTAGTTTGTGCTAGAGTAAGCTATGCTAGGTTAAGAAAGAGTAGGGTAGGTTGGGTTAGACTAGGTTAAGCTAGGCTGGGTTATGCCAAATTACACTAGGCTAAAGTAGGTTATTCTAAGCTAAACTAGAGTAGGCTAGGTTGGAGTAGGGTCGAATAGGCAAGGCTAGCCTCCACTAGATTAGGCTAGGCTTAAGTAGACTGGGTTAGGGTTTCCTAAAGTAGAGTAGACTAGAGTAGGCTAGTATAAGCTAGGTTAGGCTAGGCTAGGGTGGGCTAGGGTAGGCTAGGTTGGGCAAGGATATGGTAGGCTAGGCGAGAGTAGGCTATGCTAGAGTAAGTTAGGTTAGGATAGGGTAGGTTGGCTTGGGCTAGGGTGTGTTGGGATTCCATATTACATTAGGCTAAAGTACGCTAAAGTAGGCTGAGCTAGACTAGAGTAGAGTAGGCTAGGTTAGGCTAGGCGAGGATAAGGTAGGTTAAGCGAGAGTAGGCTATGCTAGAGGAAACTATGTTAGGTTAGGATAGAGTAGGTTAGACTGGATTAGGCTAGGCTAGGTTATTCTAGATTACACTAGGCTAAAGTAGGTTAGGTTAGGCTAAGCTAAGATAGAATAGAGCAGGTAAGGCTATGTTTGGCTAGGTTAGAGTAGGCTAGGCTAGAGTAGAGTACGATAGGCAAGCCTAGCCTCCATTAGATTAGGCTAGGTTTAAGTAGACTAGCTTAGGCTAGGATAGGATATGCTAGGGTAGCCTAAAGTAGGGTAGACTAGAGTAGGCTAGTATAAGCTAGGTTACTTTAGGCTAGGCTAGGCTAGGCTAGGTGAGAGTAGGCTATGCTAGAGTAAGCTAGGTTAGGTAGGGTAGGTTGGGTTGGGATAGGTTGGGTTGGGTTGGGCTATGCCATATTACACTAGGCTAGAGTAGGCTAGAGTAAGCTAGATTAGAGTAGGTTAAGTTAGACTAGAGCAAGCTAGGTTATGCTAAGATAGGTTAGAGTAGGCTAGGCTAGGCAATATTAGGTTAGGTTAGGCTAGAGTAGGCTAGCCTACTCTAGGCTAGAGTAGGCTAGCCTACTCTAGGCTAGAGTAGGTTAGACTACTCTAGGCTAGAGTAGGTTAAGCTAGGATGGCTAGAGTAGAATAGCCTAAGCTAGGCTAGAGTAGGTTAGTGTAGGCTAAGCTCGACTAGGTTAGGCTGTAGTAAGCTAGGCTAAAATAGGATAGGCTAGAGTACATTACTATGGTAGGTTAGGTTAGGCTAGGCTAGGCCTAGGCTTAAGTAGACTAGATTAGGCTAGGATAGGATAGGCTAGGGTATCCTAAGGTAGGGTAGACAGATTAGGCAAGTATAAGCTAGATTAGGTTAGGCTAGGCTAGGCTAGTCTAGGAAAGGATATGGTAGGCTATGCTAGAGTAAGCTACGTTAGGCAGGGTAGGTTGGATTGGGCTGGGTTATGCCATATTACACTAGGCTAGAGTAAGCTAGGCTAGAGTAGGTTAAGCTAGACTAGAGCAAGCTAGGTTATGCTAAGATAGGCTAGAGTAGGCTAGGCTAGGTAAGATTAGGCTAGGATAAGATACACTAGAGTAAGTTAGGCTATAGTAGGCTAGGGTAGAGTAGGATATGCTACGCTAGGCTAGAGTAGGCTAAGTTAAAGTATGCTAGGCTATAGTAGGCTACGATAGGCTATTCTAAGCTAGCTAGAGTATGCTAGGGTAGAGTGAGCTAGGCTAGTCTAGGCTAGAGAAGGCTAGAATAAGCTAAGCTAGAGTAGACCAGGCTAGAGTAGGCTAGGTCATGATAGGCTAGGATAGAGTCGTTTAGGCTAGGATAAGATACACTAGAGTAAGTTAGGCTATAGTAGGCCAGGGTAGAGTAGGATATGCTACGATAGGCTAGAGTAGGCTAAGTTAAAGTATGTTAGGCTAGAGTAGGCTAAGTTAAAGTATGATATGCTAGAGTAGGCTAAGATAGGCTATTAAGCTAGGTTAGTTTGGGCTAGAGTAGGCTAGGCTAAGCTAGGATGGAGTAGGCTAAAGTAGGCTAGGATTGAGTAGGCTAAGAAGGCTAGAGTAGGCTTGGTTAGAGTAGGATAGGCTACGATGAGCTTAAGTAGGCTAGGATAGGCTAGACTAGAGTCATTTAGGATAGAGTAGGGTAGGCTAAGTTGGATTTAGCTAGGCTAGAGTAGGATAGACTAAGATACAATAGAGTAAGCTAGGATAGGTTAGGCTAGAGTTGGCTAGGTAGAGTAGGTTATATCAGGTTAGGCTAAGGCTAGAGTAGGCTATTATAGGCTATTCTGAGCTAGGCTAGGTTTGTCTAGAGTAGGCTAGGCTGAACTAGGTTGGAGTAGGCTAAAGTAGGCTAAGCTAAAGTAGGCTAGGCTCGAGTAGGCTAGGCTAAGCTAGGCTAGAGTAGGTTAGGCTACACTAGGGTAGGCTATGTGTAACTAGACTAGAGTAGGCTTATAAAGAGTAGGAAACAATAGGCTAAGTTAGGTTGGGTTAGATAAGTTAGTCTAAAGTAGAATAGGCTACACTAGTCTAGCCTTCGAGTAGGATATGCTAGGCTAGAGCAGTTTAGAGTGGGGTAGGCTAGGATAAACTGTAGTAGGCTTATCTAGGCTAGGCTAGGATAGGCTTGGAGTAAGATATGGTAGCCTAATCTAGGATAGGCTTGGGTAAGCTAGAATAGGATAACCTTGATTAGGTTAGAGTATTCTAAAAGACATTATGCTATAGTAGGTTAGAATAGGAAATGTTAGGCCAGGGAAGGATAGAGTATTGTATGGTAGGTTAATCTAGAGTAAGTTAAGCTTGAGTAGACTAAGCTAGAATAAGCTAGGATATGGTAAGTAGGAGTAGGCTAGAGTAGGATAGACTACAATAGGGTATGATAGGACATGCTAAAGTAGGTTAAGTTAACATATGCTAGGCTAGAGAGGGACAGACTAGAGTAGGATAGGCCAAGGTAGGTTAGGTTAAGGTTTGCTAGGTGATCCGAGAGGATCCTAATTAAAAGGCATAGAATTCAAAGTTCCTAAAATATAATGGAAATAACACCTTATTGAAGGGCTCAATGAAGTAATTCCAATGCAGCTTGAATAGGCAAAGCTAGGCTAGGGAAGGCTAGAGTATTGTATGTTAGGCTAATCTAGACTAGGTTAAGTTTGAGTAGACTAAGCTAGAATAATTTAGGATATGGTAAGCAGGAGTAGGCTAGAGTAGTTTAGACTAGAGTAGGTTATGATAGGACATGTTAGAGTAGGTTAAGTTAAGATAGGCTAAGCTAGAGAGGGACGAACTAGAGTAGGATAGGCTATGGTAGGTTAGGTTAAGGTTTGCTAGGTGATCCGAGAGGATCCTAATTAAAAGGCATAAAATTCAAAGTTCCTAAAAGCTAATGGAAATAAATCCTTGTTGAAGAGCTCGATGAGGTAATTCCAATGCAACTTGAATTGTGTCGAATGGAGTCTGCATGTGAAATATATAGAAACTTGAAGATTTTGACCAATGGGTAAAAAGTTAAAGTAAAAGCATGTAGAAATTAATGTGCAGATTCAATACTACTCATGAAATTTGCTAAATCACAAGACTTGAAGCTACTCTACTGATGTGCAGAAGTTAATTCACCATCTAAAGCAAGAATCATAGACATGCCAAGAGCCATGTCACCTCAGTTAAATACCTTCAAGTATTATGCTGAAACTGAAATTCAAATTTTAATCTAGTTTGACCAAGGAAAAGTAAAAACTAGATTTTATTGCTACATTTTCAACACTATCTCTCAGAAAGAAAGGGATTATCAACCACCCCTATCCTACACATGTGGAACTTGAATTTTCCTCTTGACAAAGCCTTTATCAAAATATATACATCTAATTCCTTTATCAAAATGTACTGCATCAATATAATCTTCCTCTACACACAATCTTGTAGATCGTGATATTAGATATCAATATGCCTGGATCGATCATGAAATACAATATTCTTAGAGAGTTTTACGAAACCCTGATTATCATAGAAAATCAGAGTAGGATCCTTCATCTGACCAAATAACCCAACACGAATCTTTATCCTCTATATTGCCTCATATGTTACTTGCCTTACAGCCATATACTCTTCTTCTGCTGAGCTAAGTGCCAGAGATCTTTACTTCTTGTACCAAGAAACCGTTGTTGAACCAACATTGAAAATTTCTCCTGATGTGTTCTTCCTGTCTAATGGACTCCCCGCCCAATCTGCATCTATGAAGCCTTGCATCTTCACTCGCTTTGTTAGTCTGTACCAAAGACCAAACTGAGTAGTGCCTCTGAGGTATCTTAACACGTGCTTTGTTTCCTTCCAATACAGTTTGGTTGGCTTAACCATTGCTTGAATAAATTTCTTAACTTCATAACACATGTCTGGTCGCGTATTCACCAAATACACAAGTGAACCCACAAGTTGCCTATAAATGGTCGCCTTCACTACTTCACTTGAGCTAGCATCCTCTTTTGTTAAAATTGGCAACTAGGGAAAAGCTTCGTGTGGGTCATCTTATTCATGGCTGATAATATTTTTATTAGATTCCTCTCGTCGAGAGGTGTAGGATTGATATAAATATCATCTGATTCTAATAAGTATTCATGGAGATATGAATTTATTTTGATTATCGAATTACTATCAAGCCGACCTACAACTCATGTAGGCTCAGAAGCCCAACAGTCGCATATATTCAAACACCAACGTTGTGTATAAATATAGAAGGTCTTTTCCTCATTTGGACTCACTCATCCCATCACATCTCTCTTTCTACTGCGCAGAAAAGAGTCTCTTCTCTACTGCGCAGAAAAGGGTCTCTCCCTCACACATGTGAAGCCGGAAGCTGCTAAAACTGAAGCTGCAACTGCAGAAGTAAAGTTTGACCTACGTGGACTAGAATATCTCCTCATCTGAACTATGTTGTAGTTTCATCTGAACCTCCTCTAAAAGCCACAACTTTTGGTGGTGGAATCAAGTCAATCCGACGGACGGTTTGCAAGGTATCGACTGCCCTAGTTTGAAGGAAGTTGCTGAAACTGAAGCTGCAAATACAAAAGTGAAGTTTGACCTACGTGGACTAGAATATATCCTCATTTGAACTCCGCTATAGGCTCATCTAAAACTCCTCTGAAATCCACAAATTTTGGTGATGGAATCAAGTCAATCCGACGGACGGTTTGCAAGATATCCACTGCCCTAGTTTGAAGGAAGCTACTGAAACTGAAGCTGCAACTGCAGAAGTGAAGTTTGACCTACGTGGACTAGAAGATATCCTCATTTGAACTACACTATAGTTTCATCTAAACCTCCTCTGAAAGCCCCAACTTTTGGTGGTGCAATCAAGCTGATCCGACGGTCGGTTTGTGAGATATCATCTGCCCTAGTTTGATGATGAAGCTGCTAATGTTGATGCTGCTAATCTAGGGTTTGCTACTACTGATATAAATCAGATTTATTGTACTATTTCTCTCTGTTGA
>APFE031194074.1:0-12723 GCA_000404065.3 Pinus taeda | reverse complement strand
GGGTCTACAAAGGCTGATAGTAGACCTTCGTGAAGTTCTGAAGGATATTTTAGTAGAGTTGCAGTATTGAGTCCTAAAGTCTTATCGATTTGCATGAAGGTAGATCTGAGGTAATAAAAAAACATCACAGTCATCTCTGGATGTAGAAACCTAGTTCTTGCATCGCCCTATACTACTTCGGTTGAGGCTACAGCCTGCACTACACAGGTTATTACTGAAATGGCTAGTAGTGTAGGGGTTTGTTGGTTGGTGCAACTAAATATGAACATGGGTCAGGACCCCATAAGCCAACAAATGGTTCTATTGTGGGGACCAAGATCTACTTGAAAGAGATGTGTGATGTCGCATCAATGGAATCCAACCAACAAAGGAATTGAAAAGTGGTTGGATCAGAAGATTCATGAGTTCACGGCACAAGAAAATAGGAATCCACACCTATCAAAGGAACAATGGTTGAATAGGTACCTATACACGAAGATACACGAGATATTCTTCTGTGCTTTTCCCATTGAAATCTATTAGTGGTTAGCTAATTGAAAGCCAACTAGGGAATTTGGAAGATTGATATTCCAATAATGTGGACTCTAGAAATAGTATGATGATTAGAATCCTCTGAAGAAAATATCACGCAGGCTATCGATTACCGTCTCGATCGAATTATAGGAGGATTTGTTACAAAATTCACAGTTGTTACCTCAATCAATTATAGTGAAGTGGAGCGACGATTTTTCAAAGGACTGTGATGTAAGTATTTAAGATCTTTGAATATTAGGATTAAAATGTTGTTATGTGAAAAATGGGTTATGCCATTGCCTTGATGTTTGGAGCTACTTGAAGTGGAAAACTCTTCAGAGATTGAGAGAGATTAGGTATTGAATATAGCTTGTTAATTAGACCTCCTTCCAGCGATGACGAGGGAGCGGCACAGACCTCACCGTCGAGTGCTATCTAGCTGATAACAAGGGCTCTCTCGTGGACACATCATCCATCCACTCCACCTCAACCTCCACCTCCACCTCCACCACATGCACCTTCTCCCACACCTTCACCACCACCACCATTCAACATGTCGAACAAAATGAAGTTGGCGATTTTCAAAGGCATTGAGAGTGATGATACAAAGTAGTTCTGTTTTGTTTCGAATGTTGTGTGCATAGTGGAGGAGATTAATGATGACAATATATAGAAGGCACAATTGGCTACAACTCTACAACATTGTGTGCTAACTTGGTATATTAATTATTGTTTTGATAATCCTCTGGTATCACTAGCAAAGACTAAGTCTGCTTTAAGCAAGGAGTTTAGTAAGCCTAAGTCTGACTCGCAGTCAATAGTTGGATTTAAGGAAATCATGATGAGGGTTGACAAGATGCCTTGGGAATTAGATCAAAGGTTGAAATGTGTGATTTGAGAAGCTAACATGTCGTTCACATATATTCAGCATCATGAATGGTTTCTAGCTTCACTTTTGCCCCACCTACATATTTCTCTATCACAACATAAGATAGTAACATGGGCAGAATCTTTGGAAATCACATTCAGGTTGCATGCAATGGTTATTTAGGATGCGACCTTAGGGGTGCAACAGATTCACTCTCAGTTACAGAGCCTCTACTTAGAATTTTTGAGCTTGAAGAAAGATAAGGAGACTAAACTAGAGGTGCACGCAGAAGTCTGGTGTCTGAATTGTAAGAGCTAGAGGCACGATAAAGACCACTGCTCCATATTCATGAATTATATTACATGAGGGGGAAAAAATCCATTGAGGTGAGAAGATCTAGCAGGATGGAGCATGGGGACTATGCTATAGTGCGCTATTTGTTAGGTTGTTGGACAACATGTGATGGATAATTTCAATTTACTTCAGAAGTTCATCCAGGCATCACAACAGTTGTTCTTCACCTTCTGAAAATTGGTGGGCCACAATGCACGCCACTGTCGAATCTATGAACAGAGGAGGAAATAACACCTACATACCGGATGAAAGAAGAAACTCAGCCTTCAGACCAGGGCACTGGAGTAGCACATAGAGGATATCAGGTTAGAGGAGGAAGCCAAGGAGGGGGAGGGCCTTCTAGAGGCTAGGGTCAGGTTATTTGTTCCAACTGTGGGACACCAAGGCACTACGCGTGGGAGTCTTAGAACCAGACATGCTCATGATGTCAATATTTCAGCCAATTTGACCACACTATAGAAGAATGCTTGGTGCTGATAGCTAGGATGTAGTATAAGAAGGCGCATCCTCAACAACCTATGCAGAACTTACAGGTGCTGATAGTTGAGCCCTGTGAGGAAGATCGAAGCATGAATATAGTGCTGGGAAGCAGAAAATTGACTGGTGATGATAAGCATAACTAACCTGAACATGACAGATGGGTCTAAAAGGCCCAAGAAGAGGAACTGGGATTTGATCTAGTGCATGCTAAGGAAACATTTATGGAGGCCAAGAAAAGCTTTGTAGAGGCATCCACCTTAGGAAGTCAGGATAAGGTGCAAGAAACTAGCACACCTATAGAGGTTTAACCCTCTGTGCTTACTACGTTTTTAGAGACCTGCATAAAACTGATATGCAATAACAAAGCCATGGAAGGTTTGCAGGAGTTAATAAACAAATGCACTAGCAAATAGAATGCCCCTGATGGACATCAGGTGGTAATAAAAATTGGCAAACATAAGGTGAGAATAGGGCGAGAGATGAGACTCACCATCAAATCAAAGATTATGAGATGGACCAGGTCATTTTGGATCTCAGGTCTAATGTGAACATTTTTCCAAAGTAAACATGGGAAAGAATGGGGATACCTATGTTGCAGTGGTCTCCAATTCAGCCCAAAATGGAGAACTAGTAGAAGATCATGCCTATGGGATGATTATATGGAGCCCTAATTGATATAGAAGGTGAGAGCATGGCGACTAAATTTGAGGTGATAAAGATCGTTGATGACAGTAATCCATACCTTGTGCTCTGGGAAATTCATTGAACCATTGACATGAATGCGGTTATCAATTTGGAGAAGAGGACAATGTCATTTGAAAGGAAATCACTTCGAGTTGTAGTTTCGTTGGACCCTGCAGAAGGAGCGTGCTACACTGAACCAATCCGTGATTATGAAGAAAGTGAGGATGAACTAGACCAGATCTATAAAATAACAACGTGAAACTAGGACTAGATCAATCCAACAACAAATGGATGGACTGCAATATGATGATGAAATCATTGCGCTGTGTTTCGTTAGAGGTTAGGAATTTACTTTATTATGATGGTTTAACTGATGTGGATAATTTTTTGGATGCATTTAAGCATGAATTCCATGAGGATCACCACTTACAAGCATTATATTTGGAACTGCATGCTACGCCTGTATGATGGTGGTATATGCACAAGGATAACTTTGATGGATGGTTGGATTACATAAGAATTATGAGGTTACAATCTGGGCTCCTTAACACTACATTGACTGAGAAATATAGGAGGAAGGATCACTTGTGCAATCACGTAGCAAAGTGGACTAAATCCTAGGGGACAAAACCACAACTAGAGTGGGTACACCTATTCTTCCATACTTTGGACACAATTCCCATGAACTAGTATCTAGAAATGAAGCTCTGCGATGGCATCATGAAGTGGGATATTGTTGACCTTATGTTTTGAAGATGGCTTGGCCAGTATTGATCAAGCCCAATAGAAGATTAAGGCAGTTATCTTCATAATGCCACAAGAACCTATGGAGTGGGTCCAACTAGACC
Organism: Pinus taeda; assembly: GCA_000404065.3. Lineage (NCBI taxonomy): Eukaryota > Viridiplantae > Streptophyta > Pinopsida > Pinales > Pinaceae > Pinus > Pinus taeda. The sequence goes on along the minus strand of APFE031194074.1, from coordinate 8,976 downwards.
AGAGTACCCAACTACGCAATGTGTTGGAATGTTATAATGTAACCATTGAAGAGGAGGATGATGATCTAAGAAATATTAATATTCCAAAGGCAGAAGGGCATCGCGAAGTTGAGGGACCACAAATAGACAATTTGGACATCACCGTGCTATTGAAAACAAGGAAATAAACATTGGGACTGATGTAGAACTGAAGTTTTCCAAGATTGGAGATTATTGGGATGACACTACTATGGATAAGGTTTCTAGGTTACTCTGTGAATATCAGGATCTATTTCATACCAAGTTTTCATATTTGAAGGGCATAATTGGTGATTTGGGCATTATGAATATTAGTCTAAAGCTGGACATGAAGCCTATCAAGAAAATACTGTATCTTCTTCATCGTAAATACAAGGAAAAGGTTTGCCAGGTGTTAGATAAGATGCTGGAAGTAGGCATCATAGAGCCCATTGAAGAATCTGATTGGGTGAGCCCGATGGTTGTTCAAGACAAGAAGCAGAAGGTTGAGATGAGGATTTGTGTGGATCTACAGAAGCTTAATGATGCGTGTGTCCATGACCCATCCATGTTTTTAGATATGAAGTGTTGGACAATGTTGGAGGGTAGGAGGCCTACTCATTTACTAATGGGTTCTCTGGATACCATCAGATTAAGATCACGCTTGAGGATAGAAGAAAAATGACCTTGCGATAGAATGGGTTTGTTTTCAATACACTATAATGCTATTTGGACTCAAGAATGCACCTGCAATAGTTTCTCACATAGTCATCGCAGTGTTCAAGGAGTTCATTCATAAGTTCTTGGAAGTGTACATTGATGACTGTGTTATGCTCCTATACTAATAGGTGTGATATTTCATTATTGAATTGATGAGATCTGTAATATGTTCATACCTTTCCTTTTTGCAAAGGTTTTCCATATTTTAAAAAAATCAAAAAATTAAAAAATCTAAAGTGGATATACCCTAAAAGAAAAATCAAAGGGTAAAAAGAATAAAGCTGGTCAAAAAAGTGAAAGAAATGAACCACAAACAAAATAGACCAGGAAAGTGTGCAAGTCTAAATGCCACTACTATTTCATTTTTTGTAATAAGCAATTGTGTGCAGCTTGGTAACTTTTTCCACAATTGATGAAGAGTCAAACAACTCAAACTTGGCTCGTTCATATTTCAATTTCATGTTGTAGAATAACGAATAAAATATGACCAAACTGTTTAAACTTCGCAGATAAGTAGATAGGTAGAGTAAATAAAAAGGAGCTCAACAGTTTAATTTGAGCCCTTGGATGTAATAAGTGTAGACTTAGGTAGTCTTGCCATGTAAAAGAAAGGATTATTTGATAAGGGTTTGGCAGTCTAAGTGCACCGAAATAAAGAAGAAAAAATGTTAGGCTAAGTAGGTAGGGTAGGTAAATGGTGTTGCAGAATGATAATTGTGACGAAATGTTTCTGAATGTGTTGATTTTTACTTTTATCACAAAGTGCAAGTCAAATATTTTACTTGATGTAGTTCAAGCAAAGCAAGGTCAAATAACTAACTTCCATTTACATATTCCCTAGAGATTTCACTAATTTCCCCTAAATATTAAGGTATTTGAAAATCAAAGAGGCTCAGAGCATTTCTCTGACTTTTGGAGGGACTGGACCCTCAACCCAATGATCTCAAAGCCTAAGTACTCATAAATATCATTCATTACATTACATAAAAGTTTTCGTAAGTGAAAAAACCTATTTTACATAGGAAATACATAATATCACTTCAAAATGCTCTTTAGCCTAAGTTTCTATCTGAATGCTTAACATAGGCTTAGTGCTTATTTCATTCTGTTTCATATTAACTACTAACACATAATATATAACTCCCATATAAATTTTAACCCTTCCCCGTATTATGTAAATATATTAAAAACGCCACACTTTATATAATTCTCGCCCCAATGTTATATAACCATTATATAAGTTAATAAGGATTGATGAACTTACCCGAAGTTTGTTAAGAACCTTCCCTTCTCCACAAACAATGGGATTAATTAACCATCTGGGTTAATTAATAACCATTACCCCGACCAATTGTGATACGCCCGATATGATTAAATCATCGTTAAATATATTGGGCTCACTGCATTAACTCCCCGCCATTTCCAGCACCCGCCAGCCATCCGATCTCCACCTTTTCATCCGACAATTGACGATCATATCACGACCCCCCTAGTGACCGTGCTTTAACTCGCGATCACCAGGAGGTTTTCCACCCTACCCTCTCCATGCGTCGCCTACTCCATATGCTCACTCGCCCCCAGCCCGATACTAATTGACCCCAAAAGCAGCGGGGTAAACCGCTTACCACCCTCCGTGTAACGACAAAACGTCCCATCACGGTGATGTCATCTATCCAATAAATGCCAAAAACAAAATCTCGCCAACCCAAATTTCATTAAAAGAACGATGAAATGTCATTTTCACTGTAATGCATTGCATCCAGTTCCCATGCAAATTAATGACCAAATCCACTATTCCAGCTTTTCAACTGCCACCTGACCAGCAAGACTATAGTATGAGCTTTGCAGCCTGTCAACTAACCTACCATTGTATGGTTTTCTTCCTTAATCCACGTATTTATCGATTTTTTCCCTAAGACCCTGCAATTTCAGTTTTCCACTGGGAATTCTGCTAGATAAAGCCAAATTCAAGTTAAAAATAGTCTGTAATTGCCATAAAGAGACCTCAAACCAATTGTTTATTCCATTTTTCCCACAAGAAGTCTGAATTCTAGTTTGAATACACAAGAACCAAATATGGAAACTCCCATAGCCCTGAATGTCGTGCCCATGAATGCACCCCATAAAGACTTAGATTATTTACCCCTGGCCAGCAAAGGTTTCCAGATAAAAGACCTATCTGGTGGTGGTAACCATCTTAAAATATTCCCATGTATTTCCTCCCCATGTATGTCATGCCCATGAACGCGCCCCATAAAGACTTAGATTATTTACCCTCGCCGACAAAGATTTCTAGATAAAAGACCTATCTAGTGATGGTAACCATCTTAAAATCTTTTGCCAAATCATAGATAGTCATCTGAATAATTCTAACCTTTTTGGATTGTGGGAGTCCAATCTTCCCATGTATTTGCTCCCCTCAGTTCATGTTTTCCCAGATATCATTCATCAATGCTGTGCCAACTATGACCCTATCCATAGAGTAGTTATGTCCCCATCCCAAAATGTTCCTTTTCCCATAACCGCTAAGTCCATTAATGAAATGATATAGTTCCATTCCACTTAGCCCCTTGCTCCTCTTTCCGTGGGATATCTACTTGAAAAAGCTCCTCATTTTCCCAAATCAGAGATAACCCACATTGCTCGGATGTTTATGTTACCAAACTACCAACCCACTGCCCCACCTCCCTATCTGCATACCTTTTTCACTGAAATTGGTAGACTTATTGTTGACATGATATCCATGATCATGGGATTTAATACCAATGAATATGTTGATGATATTACTCTATTTTTGTTGTCAATATTTACTCCTGGACAACCCCTTACTGTCAAGTATGACTATGCCACTTTCATTGCCAATAAAATCCATGATCAATTCATGAGTTTGGATAGGGAAGGAATTTTCAAATACACATATTTTATATACCATTTTTTTTTATATCATCATCCAGACAACTTTCCTTTCCCTATCAGGAAATTGGACTCAAAAGGAAATCAAAGGCTTGTGATCTTTTGGACCTCAATCTTTCACAAAATTCTAGAGTCTCCTTACAACTATAATGAATTCATTGACTAGTTTGTACATCCAGCATCCACTTTGTTGATGGGAGTTCCCCCTCCTAGACTCCCTGGTGAGATGAAGAAGATTCTCCAACTTTCCACGCAGTACAAGATAGGTGACTGGTACCTGTAGCAAAATTACACAAAAATCAGAATGTACGGGTGTGAACTTTGCCATTTCAAGGTGCCTAAATATGTGCCCATGAGATTGTTTGCCCTAGAGTATTTTAGACAAATCATAAATGCAGACTTAGTCCATTTTTATGCTACCAAGAAGAAGGCTCATTTAAGAATAAAGAACCACAGTTATGCTCCTGTAAACTACGACAATCTTGTCAAAGTTTTAGCAGGATTGGAAGGAATATCCTTCTAAACTATGTCCATCGGCTCATTCCCTACTCAAATTTGAGGAGTTTCCACCCTCCTTCTCTTCCTCTGACTTCTTATTATAGCCTTATGCAGTGGGTTGTAGAACACATCTAAACAATGAATTTCAGTTACCTTTAGGATAATTTCTACTGTGGGGAATGCAAGAATGATTTCTGTATGTTGTGAACTTTCACCTTTCTCAACCATCAACTTAGACTCTATAGTTTTCTGAGTTTGTAGAGGAGTGTGATATTTTGTGATTTCTTGGGCATCTGTTGTCTTAGGAGTATATTGTAGCCTTTTATTAAATTTGTCCCATTATTTCTCCAAATTGTTGCTTTTGACTTCGGCACCAATATCATTAGTTGGGTCACTTATGATGTGTTTCTCGACATACCTTCTGCTAGCTTCCACTGTATTCTCTGTGTCCTACACTTTCCCTGTATTCTATGCTTTCCTTGTATCCACTTGAGACTCTATGCAAGACTTTGGTCCTGCATTCCTCATAGTTACATTGGGAGTAGGTTTTTCCTCAGCCCTTAACAAATGTAATGGAATTGTTTTGAGCCTTTCACTTCCGAGTTCCTCAAACTTCTTAAAATCATCATGACTCAAATTATCCTTTGCCCATTCCAATGCTTGTTTGAATTATTGAGCTGATTGCCAAAGATCCTAATAATCATTAGCCTCATTGTTAAAGGGATTAATCTTTACTGCAATAATATTGTGTGCTATTTTGTTTGGATCAAATTGCCTCAATATGGAGCATGAGGCTTTCTAGGCTTAGTGATTCCTTGGTTGCATGGTTGAATTTTTCTAATGAAAAAGAACAAAATTGAACGGGAAAGGATGGCCATAATGAATTTTTGTTATCTTTTATGGTCTTGGTTAGGTCTTTTCCCATAGTCTACTGAGCTATTTCTCTTACTAGTGTCTTGTCAGAGACATACAAAGGGAGCACATGCGGGTTCCCTGTAATACCAAAAGCTCTTATATATGTAAACCGTTCTTCAGCAAAATACTTGCCTCCTACGAGAAGGTTTGTAGTGGATTCTTTAGAAACCATGGGGACTTTCTTATTAAAAATAAATTCATGTAATGGTAAAATGAGACCATGACATATTTTATAAAAATGGGGTATATAATGGGATTCCCAAATCTATTTGTGGTTGAGATGGATGAGGGGGGTCTTGCAAAGTCCATTTCCAACCCCTTATTGGAAATTTAGTATAGAAACAGATGACATCCATGATATAGGCACTGAAATAAAATGGAGGAAGGTTCCCTGTGGAGGTGGATCTCTTTTGACAGTACTCAGAAATAGCAATAGCTGGGTTATCAGATAGGATAGTGGGCCAATTCATTATGTGGGAATTGACAAAAGCATTAATTAAAGGAATCCATTCTATGGAAAACTTGGTATTATTAGGTAATCCATATAACCTACATAACATAGAAGTTGCATAGTTATAGGGGTTTTCCAAATAATCTACGAGATACAGACTCATTTTATCATATTTGAACTTTTTCTCTAGGACCCTCCAACCGTGGATCATCTCGAAAGGTTCTTCAATTTTCTTCGCGAAGTTGGTTACGTATGTTTTATCATATATTTCTTGAGGATAAGGTATATGATACCTTTTCTTCATGTCTTCAGCTTTGATGGACCCCATTAGCTCCATCTTCGAGTTCATGAATTGCATGTCTTCAATACTGAGATTTTCGACCACCCATCTAATCATATGAGTGTATGGGAGTATTTTCTCTCTTGCTCCTGTTTTGTGAAGGAAGGAGTAAGCAACATCTTTGAATTGGACCCCCAACGGTTTTATTGAGTCATTTTTTACCTCTATGACAGTAATTTTAGGACGCTCATCTTTGAGTCTGTTGTATATGACTTCCCATGCTGTCACTCCTCATTAGTGAATATAGGTGACATCTCTGATATAACAGACTCTGTAATTCTCTACTTCTTCTGCTTTTGAATTACCTTTCGCAATGACATTTCTATTGAGGCTTGCTTGAAATGAAAGAGATATATTAGCACACACAATGGAGGGAAATTAAGGAAGAGATTTCTTTGAAATGACTTTGAATCATGGGAAGATTTTACATGAGATTTCAGTGTTAACTAGGGATAACTTGAAAACATCAATTCCTCTCCTTGAGGAATTAATTACTCTATCAAACCACTCATTATTACATTAGAACTCAGTAACTTCTCCACGCTTCACACTTTATTTTCACATCACAACTTTCAAACATTGCCATATAACGTTATTCGAAGTTAATGAGAAATGCGATTACGAGAATCGCAATATCACATTTCACAAATTCTTAAGGGTTGACACAATGGCATGCTCCATCAATTTGTGATTTGCGAAGTGCGATCATGTCATATCGCATTTCGGGATTTCGATGGAATGTTAACAACTGTTACATGGAAAACTTTGAGATGTAATTTGCGATAAGAGCTTCAAGCATGAGTTCCTTTTTTAAGGTTTTTAAGGCAAATTTACAGAGTTAGCATTTATTTTCAACGGCTAAAAATTTAAAATGGTCCCCTATTTATATGTCAAATATTAATTACTATTACTCATATAAATGGGGGGGGTTGTTACATAGTACAACACTGCCCCATAGGGATTTTTAATAGATGTTTATTGGGTGTACTTTTAAGGCACTCCTTGATGTTAAGGTCATTAGTTAAAAACCCATGTGTAGTCCCACCTACCTAGGAAAAAAAAACTCTCCCATGCGAAAGGTTTCTGATTTATATCTATCGTTGATCCAACACCTAGGATTATGATGGGGTATTTTGGAGTTTTGTTCAGGAGAATATATTTCAACAATGTGAATAAATTCTATTAAAACAAGTGAAGGGAGGTGATAGGGTGTACATCATAAAATTTTTATTCAATACCATCTTTTTGTGTGGACTCTTTCTTCTCTCTCTATGTTGATTAACTTCACTATGATTTCACCATGGTTTACTATGTTTGATGTTAAGACTGTAAAAGAAGGTAGTTTATTTTCTAAGAGAATAAATGGATAAGCTTTTCACCATTGGACATAAATTTTCTTTCTCTATTCAATGTTTTTTTCATTGTTCCATTTCTTTTAATTCAACTATGAGATTACTAATGACGTTTCACATGTGGTCCTTTTCTCATTGTAATACTTGTCACATGTAAGGTCACACGATATGTTTATGTTAAGAAGAAGGGCGTATCTCTAAGCTATAGCATAAGTAATCTTCAAACAAGTATCATAAGGATTTCTACTTCTAATGATGGTCAACACTTAATGAAGCCAAGGTTTCAATGAACTTTTAAATTTTACATGCATGCTTTTGAATGGGAAGAATTTGAAATGATACTCATTAATGGCTGTGCCATATCAGGTTCTAATAATAGTTTTGGCTTGGGGACAAAATTCCCTTGTGGGATTTTTGAGAGAACCATAATCTTTGGCTTCTTGCAATGATGGGGGCAATCTTGTAATTTCAATTCATGCAAGTAGGCTTCACTTTTTTACTCAAACTCAAATCATACATATGCCAAAACCATCAGTTATTGGTTTTACCAAGAATTCAAGCCATGATATCAAGATATTCTATCTCTATTACGTGTTTATGCATAAATTAACAATGGAAGAAATATAACTATTTTAAAAGCTAGGATTACGTTTGATTTGGCAATTGAATGGAACTTATTTTTATAATAATTAGATAGCTAACCTAATTTTTATAATGAATACTATATTAAGGGAATTCAAAATGCAAATGTAATCAATTATGGAGCTTCTTGGTTTGGTCGATAGTTTCTCCACATGGACAAGACAACATTAATATTAATATTGTTTGTGAATAGAAATAGTATAAAAAATCATATATCTTATTTATTGATAAATCTAAATACAATCCAAAATATTAAGATCTAACATTATGAAAAAAATATTTTATGCATAACTCAATATGGTCAACCTATTCCCATTGTTATACAAATCTTAAAACTAGAATTAAATGTTGACAATAAGAGAGAATGTGCACAACTTTTAAATTAACATATTTACCTAAGACAACAATATCAATTACTAGGGATGAAAACCTATTATTATTAGTTATATAGTCATGTCACTTTACTCATTTTGGATCTACACCTCCTCAAGATAGAAGGACAAAATTTCTTTTTGATTTTATAATAAGTAAATAACTTTCTAGCCATAATAAATAATCCTATAACATTGAGAACCATCATTCATTTTTGAAAGTAGTTAATAACTAATATTATAATTCTCAATATGCCTATGAATACAATATTTTATATTATATACAATATCAAATCACATAACAACACCACAAGAATAAATGGCATACCCTTTGTCATATTTTTCCTCTTCACGATCTACTTCTATATCATGAAAGTTTTTAAATCTTCCTTGTGTATTGACTCCTCTACACTATAAATATATTTAATATGTTTTTCATGGATTTGAAGAAAAGCTTTCTACATGGCTTCCATTAATACTCATATTATGAAAATGGTGGATTTATTATTTATTTTCACACACCTAAATGATATTCCCTTGATTGTTATGCGCTTGACTTTCTTCATAGATTGAGGGGTTTCTTCCATGGATACACCTTCATATTAATATTTAGGATCAAGAGTTCAAAATATTATTACATCCAATTGTATATTCATTAAAGCCTTAGGTTTCAAGGGTTCCTTCACATCCTTGTTATCCTCATTAAATGAATATTCAACATGATCATAAATTCATATCCATATGAAAGAAAATTACATAGATTTTTTTTTTTTTTTT
>APFE031194073.1:232024-244043 GCA_000404065.3 Pinus taeda | reverse complement strand
CACAGTTCCCTCATTTTCGTATTATGTTCTTTGTGTTTTTGGTCTTCACTTCAAAACATCAAACTAGAGCTCTATAAAATCGAGCCTATTAAATATTTGTTAAAGAGAAAATTTTATAGGAAAAAGCATTTTAGTATGGAGACAGGGGGGTCCAGTGTAGAAAAAACATTGGTTTTGGTGGAAAACAAGCATCCAGGAATATTCATATCAAACAGTTTGGAAACAGTAAATGGATTCCAAATGAGAATATTAGGTTTTGTTTTAAGGGGGTTCTCAGAGGAGGGTTGATGCACACCCTGGAACCACGATTTCTGTATCTCGAGAGGAGATAGGGAGCCCTATCCAGCACTCTTACTAAGAATGTAAGTGGGACTTGGAGCCCCCTTTTGTTAGGGTTCAACCCTAACCCCCTTATTTATGTAATAAGGTCAAGTCATAGTTTTAGTTAGTTAAAGAGTCAATAAATCACATATTAATAATTATAAGTGGTTGACCCACATTTAAAGAAAGGGACCACAGTTAGTTGCAAATGGGCCATGCTATTAGATAGATGGTATTAAGAGAATCATGGTATTGACCCATGGTATTGCATGCATGAATCCTATATAAAGGATAGAGACTCCCCATTGAGGAGCGTCGTGTCTTATTTTCTAATCAAGCCCTACTCTATTGGAGGTTTCCCCCTCGAAGAGGCAAGTGAACATTGCTTTCATCTCTGAATATAAAAAACATGCTATTATTTCTCATTTTGTTCTGTGTTCTAGGTTGTGTTTCTTCATATTTGGTATTTTGGCATCTTCTCACAAGTCAAGAGCATAACAAGTGGTAACATAGTGCTTTCCAGGGTTGGTGGTATCTCCATTTTTAGCATAATTTTTGTTTGGCTAGAGACGTGTTTCGGCGTCTTTAAACCATGGGATATGTCGTTGAGCGCATAAACCTACGGATTTGGGGAGGCAGGCATGCAGGAAATACAAGAGGTTGTCACACTTGTTAGACTCCCTTGTAACCCTTGTGGGTACCCCTTCGACTAGTAGCACATTAGTCAGAACAACACACGGACTGTCTTCCACGTACCCTCTAGGTATATTGAAAGCCCCCTAGGCACCTGAAACCTCATTGTAGATAAATCGTTGGTCGTCTTGCTACTGCAGTACACCGAGAACAGCACTCGGGGAGATTATGCCCGAGTACGATAGGGTAGTCAGGTAGTACGACTAAGGGTACAGTTGATCCTACTTAGTTAGTGCCCTGAAAGATTGGGACGAGTACTACTATTGGACCCTTATGTATATTGCAATATGTAGCACCTGACACTCCTTGAGAGCATAGTTCCCTCGTCTCTTTGACGATCGCCCATCATCTTCTTTTCCAGATCATATCTAGCAGGTTGTGTTCTGTCACCGCCGCAACAATCAGACCCACTAGTTGAGGGTCTATCGCCACAATACCATTCAGATCTAGCAGCTGGGGTTTTGTCGCTATCACAGTCCTACTCACATTTTGCAGTTGAGGGTTTCGCAGACAGGCCTGACCATTTGTGCAAGGAGGCTTGTAGCTCCTATACCCTGGGGTGATTCTCGTAGGACATTGGGTAGGATTAACTTTTATGGAAATTAGCTAATGCATTATTGATAAGCGGGGAGTATAACTCCTTTTGGAGTAAAAAACAAAAACAAAAAACAAAAATAAAAACAAAGAAAAAAATTTCACTTATAAGAGACTTAGCCCATAATAATTAGGACGACGGGCTGAGCGAGGTGGTACCATTCACTTGTCAGCTTCAATTTTCGGGTGGTCCCAAATTTTTTCACAGTGACAACAAGTGACATGGATCTATGTATGGTAGAAACTAGAGCTTAAGCTATGGCCAATGAGAAGATGGAGTCCCTTGAAATACGATTGGGGGAATTAACGAGGCAAATCCAGACATTACACGACACATTCACAAAGGGCAGGTCGGAGTTACAATCGGAGACATATGGTTTTAATGAAGACCATGAAGGAGAATCTAGCCATCATCTTCACTTCCATGGAAATCACCAACATTCCCACCCTTGACCACCCAAGCTGGACATGTACAAATTTGATGGCTCTAATCCAGCAATATGGCTATCACAAATGGACCAATATTTCACTCTGAATTACATCAGAGATGATGAGACTAAGCTACGTGTGGGAGGCCTTTACTTGGACCAAGAAAGATGGCAATGGTGGTAGTGGCATCAAAAATGCTATCCAAGGAAAATTACTTGGCAGATGTTCGCAAAATCCATTTGTGACTGCTTTGAACAAGAATCGAATTTTTTGGGTCGTCTTACTAAGCTCAAACGAACGAGCACAGTAAACGACTATATTACAGCCTTTGAGGCATTAGCCTTCCACACATCAAGTCTAGAAAATGAATTCTACTTGGAATGTTTCATAAGTGGTCTCAAAGACGCCATCTAAGCCCACGTCCAGATGCACCACCCACCCACATGAACGGAAGCTTGCACCAAGGCTATCGAAGTGGAACGTGCTTTAGCAGCTCAGTCGCCTCATCCAAATTTCATAGCCAAGGGACGTCCCACCCAGGCTCAGGGTAGTATCCAAACACTTAGGGTTCAAAAGGTGTCACCTGTAGAAATGACGGAAAGAAGAAAGCAAGGATTGTGTTACTACTATGATGACAAATACTCCTCGGGGCATAAATGCAAGGAACCAAAATTCTTTCAAATTTATGCTACTGATCACAATTCATCTGAGGAAGCCCTGCCCTTTGAGGGACCAAAGGAGGAAGATGAGGACAACCAGTGGAACAATGAGCTCCCAACTACACCAGAAGAACCAATAATCTTTCTCCATGCTTTGGCAGGCATTTCTTCTCCCCAAACTCTCAAAATCAAAGGTTTTATTAAACATCGCCATGTAGTAGTATTGATTGATAGTGGCAGCGCGCATAACTTTATCCATCAGAGAGTCGCAGAATATGTGCATTGTTTTGTCAGAGCAGTCTCTAATTTCCAGGTCTAGATTGCTGATGGGGGGACAATGAAATGTGAAGGCTGTTGTGAAAATATCAAAATTCAGATGGGAGATTACCACCTAAAGAGCCACATGTTTTACATCAACATGGGTGGGTGCGACATTGTCTTAGGTGTTGAATTGCTTTGCACACTCGGCCCAATCATAATGGATTTCCAGGAGTTATATATGAGCTTTAAGCAGAATGACCATACGCATACCCTCTGTGGACTCTAGGCAGGTACTCCTTCTATCATCAACTCGCATCAGATGGAAAAGTTGTTAAAAAATGGATGCCATGGCGTTATCGCCCAATTTAATGCCATCCAAGCCTTTGAGCCCACTACTCTTCATATTCATCCTGAGATGCAGCAAGTCTTAAACAGCCATCTACAAGTCTTTGACAAACCTCATGAGCTTCTACCCTCTAGAGGGGAACATGATCATAGCATTACTTTTGTCCCATGGGCACAACCACCGAATGTGCACCCATATAGATACCCTTTCGCCCAAAAGAATGAAATTGAAAAAATCATCATGGAACTCCTGGAAGCCGGTGGCATTAGTCCTAGCATCAATCCTTATTCATCACCTGTGGTCATGGTGCTCAAGAAAGATAGGGAATGGTGCATGTGTTCAGACTTCAGGGCCCTCAACAAGCTGACGGTCAAAGATAAATTTCCCATCCCAGATGTTGATGATTTGTTGGATGAACTAAATAGGGCTCAATTCTTTACTAAGATATATCTTTGCTCGGGCTATCACCAAATACGCATGAAAGAAGTCGACTACTTTCCAAACTCATGAAGACCATTATGGATTCTTGGTCATGCCATTCGGTCTCTATAATACCCCATCCACTTTTCAAAGCCTCATGAAGCACCCACTCAAGCCATATCTCAAAAAATTTGTCCTTGTTTTCTTTGATGACATTCTCATCTACAGCCTCACCCGGGAAAAACATCTTCAGCATGTAGACCTACTCTTGCAACTGCTCCGGAAGCATAAATTATTTGTCAAATTGTCCAAGTGCTCTTTTGGCATGAAATAAGTCAAGTATCTGGGCCACATTGTGGGGCATGAAGGTGTCAGGGTCAATCCCAAAAAGATCCAGGCAATGCAGGATTGGCCCCAACCAAAGACCTTGAAGAGTTTGAGAGGATTATTGGGTCTCACTGGATACTATCGCAAATTTGTCAGCAATTATGGTGGCATTATTAGACCTCTCACTCACCTTCTCAAGAAAAATTCATTCCTCTGGACTGATGGAGCACAACAAGTGTTTATAGCTCTCAAACAGGCCATGTGTTCCACTCCCATATTGGCACTACCCGACTTCACCAAATCTTTTTTCATTGAATGTGATGCTTTAGGTAAGGGTATTGGGGTTTCCTTAATGCAGGAAGGTCAACCCTTGGCCTTCACCAGCCAAAAGCTAAGTGGGAAACATCTGGGACAATCTACTTATGAGAAGTAGATGATGGCCATATTATATGCAGTGGATACCTAGTGACCATACTTATTGGGGTGGCGTTTCCAAATCTGCACAGACCATCAAAGCCTTAAATATTTTTTGGAGCAATGGCTATCCTCACCACAGGAAAATAAATGGCTAGCTAAAATGATGGGATATGATTATGAGATAATTTACAAGAAAGGGCACGAAAATGTTGTAGTAGACGCTTTATCATGCTAATTTGAGGAGGATAGCACCCTGCTAGCAATCTCTCTGCCCATTCCAGATTGGATTGAAGAAGGTCGCAAGGAATGGTTTTCACATCCTTCTCTCTCCCAAATCATTAATAACTAGCAAGTAGATCCTAACTCCGCAACGGGCTACTCTTGGAAGGATGAGATTCTTCGCTACAAGGACTGAGTAGTGATATCACCGACTTCCACTCTCAAAATGTGCATTTTGGTAGAGTTGCACCCATCTCCCACTGCAAGCCATGCAAGCTTTCAGAAGACTTATGCTCACACTCATCGTTCCTTCTCTTGGACAGGCATGAAAATGGAATTTTTTACTTTTGTAGCTGAATGTGATGTGTTTCAGTGCCACAAAGGAGAAACAGTCAAGTCCCTAGGCACTTTACAACCATTGCCCATCCCTGCCTCAATTTGGAAAGATGTTTCTATGGATTTCATTACTGGTCTTCCGAAGTCAGACAACAAGTCAGTCATCATAGTGGTTGGGGACAGACTTTCTAAGTATGCTCATTTTTTCCCCCTACCCCACCCTTTTACACCCACTATGGTGGCTCAATCTTTCAAGGAACAGATCTTCAAATTGCATGGCATGCCCACTTCCATTGTGTCTGATCGTGACCCGATCTTCACCAGTAACTTTTGGCAGGAAATTTTCAAGCTACAAGGCACCCAAATACAACTAAGTACTTCCTATCATCCCCAAACGGATGGTCAAACTGAAGCCGTCAAAAAATGTCTGGAGACCTACCTCATGTGCTTTACTTTAGAAAAGAAACATCAATGGGTACAGTGGTTACCTTTCGCTGAATGGTGGTATAATACTAACTATCATGCCACCACCAAGATGACTCCATATGAAGCAGTTTATGGTCAACTCCCCCCTTCACCTACTTCGTATATCCCTGGATGCTCTAAGGTGCAAGCAGTGTATCAACTCCTACAGAACCGTGCAACCATGCTAGCTCGTCTCAAAGATAATCTCCATCAAGCACAAAATCACATGAAGCAACAGGCAGACCAACATCATTCAGAGTGCACATTTCAAGAAGGGGATCAGGTATTCTTGAGGTTGCAACCATACAAGAAAACATCACTCAAGGACAAGGGTCATTAGAAATTATCTCTGAAATTCTACGGACCTTATCAAATACTTCAATGCATTGGTAATGTAGCCTACAAGCTAGCCTTTCCACCCACTGCAAAAATCCATCCCATCTTCCATGTATCATGCCTCAAGAAAGTGGTAGGGAACAATTGTAGAATTCAAACCAGTCTACCTGAATTGGATGAAGAAGGTTCAATCTAGCTCCAACCGGAACAGGTCCTTGACAAGTGATAATGACATATGTGTGTCCGCACAATAAAGGAAGTCCTTGTCAAGTGGAAAGATACCTCTCCAGAAGATGTGAATTGGGAACCAACCACTATTCTTCAGCAATTTCCGCAGCTTCAACCTTGAGGACAAGGATTTTTTTATGGGGGGGGCATGTTAGGGTCCAACCCTAACCCCCTTATTTAAGTAATAAGGTTGAGTCAGTTAAAGAGTCATTAAATCCCATATTAATAATTGTAAGTGGTTGACCCGCATTTAAAGAAAGGGACCACAATTAGATACAAATGGACCATGGTATTAGATAGATGGTATTAAGAGAACCATGGTACTCACCCATGGTATTACATGTATGAATCCTATATAAAGGATAGAAACTCCCCATTGAGGGGTGTCATATCTTATTTTGTAATCAAGCCCTGCTCTAGTGGAGGTTGCCCCCTCAAAGAGGCAAGTGAACATTGATTTCATCTCTGAATAATAAAATACATGTTGTTATTTATCATTTTGTTCTGTTTTTTGGTTTGTGTTTCTTCATATATTTGGTATTCTGGCATCTTCTCGCAGGTCAAGAGCATAACACCTTTTGCCTAGGGTGCATCAAGATAATGCATTTGACACAAAGGAAAAGTTGATTTTTGTGAATGAGAAGCAGTCCAAGGGGATTTTAAGGTGCAGACATGACAAAAAGAAAAATATGAGACAATCACAGAGAAAAAATTATCTTGGATCTTACCGAAATCAGCTAAAAGTAATGCAAGTGTTACTACCAAGTTATAGTCACCAGTAGAGGAACAGGAAGGGCGGAGGGTGATCAACAGTTAAAACAAGGTGATTTTATCAACACATGAGGGGTCTAGTCCAATGCTGGGAGAAAGTAAAGTTACACCATCAAATAGATAAGAAAAAACATGGACACATTCAGCCCCACAACCACTCCATTTTTTTGGTCATCCGAGCTCTATGTTGCGAACTCATGAGCATGAAATAAAGAATTGAATTCATTCAGCTAAAAGGGCAATTTGATGATCTTAAGTTAAAAGAAATTTCGAAGGCCAATCTGAAACTTGAAAAGGAAAACAATATCCTCAAAGAGAATATAATAAACTTACAAAACAATATGGAAAGAGAGAAGCAAGAATTGGTCACGTTGAAACATGAATTAGAGAAAGAAAAAGTGGTAGAGGAAAAAGACATAGAGACTGTTTGGTCAATTTAGTGTGTCCTAAATTGCTATATAAATTGTCAATCCGGGAGTCGTAAACTGCTAAAGTGAAGTGCACTATATCTGCAAGATAACCGATTTCTTACTTCTTTGTCATTTTTTATTTTTGGTTTGTTTTTGGGTTTATCTTCTTGTTCATTCCCTCATGTGAGATGACAATTCTAAAAATCAAGTATGGATATAAGTGTTCAAGGAAATGGTGACCTTTAAAATAATTTCCAAACTTCAAAGTTTTCAAAAAGTTTTTCAAACTTGCAATGATGAAATCAATTACTAAGAGAAAATAAAAATGTACCCAAATTCTAATTAAACCAAACAGTGAGCTAGTGACTATGAAACCCAGTATCCTTGTTGTTGTATAAAAAGAAAACTGAACTCAAAGCAATTCAAAAACTGTAAGCAAAGTAAACTAAATCATATTACATCAACTCATATTCTGACCCCTCACCATTCGACTCGCTCTGGCTATAGGAGGTAACCATAAACAAATTGAGTAATCTGATATCTAAATTGCATAAAATGAAACTAAGATCAAACTATGCATTCATACTTCAATCCCTCACCATTCGACTCGCTCCGGCTATAGGAGGTCACTGAAAATGACGTGAATAATCTAATCACTAACTTTCAAAAAAAAATAAACTAATATCAAACTACACATTCATACTTCAATCCCTCACCATTTGACTCACTCTGGCTATAGGAGGTAACTGAAAATGACATGAGTAGTCTAATATCTATCTTGCAAAAAAGTAAATGAACAAAAAAAAACTGAAAGAAATAAACAGTGTTGGAATTAGAACTAAGAAAATAAATCAGCAGAAGGACAAGATAATTCCATCATGTCATTAGTCATTAAAAAGCTATGTGCACTTGCCCAGGCTATCTATTAGAACCTGAAATAAAGACACTGATCAGTTAACAGTCATTAGAAAGCATAAAAGAAACTATGGACAGCAATCAACATGAATACCATAAGCAGTGTAATATATACAAGCAAACGATTATGGCATCAGGAACGTAAATGAAGAAAGCATGAAACTATATAGTAATTATAGAACCTTGGTGTACAGAGGTCCTCTGGAACCTCGGCCAATCAGAAATCAACCAGGAATTGAGCTTAAAAATAGTGTCTTCTCATGTATTAAAATGTAGTCATAATATAAGGATTAAATCACGGCACAATGCGCTCGTAAAACAGTCAAAATTACATACAAAAAGCTACCTAATATGCGTATGAGAATGCTTTATTTATAACAAGAAATGACATAACTACTTCCTAAAATCTGCGTTGATAAACAGACACGTGAATAACCACGTCTAGAAATCTAGCAATATGGTATCCATGAAAATTAAATCCAAGGAGGGTGGCTGTTAGATTCGGTTCACGGAGCAGTCCACAGGTGTTAGCATGCCTCCTGGGATTTAGGAATTTTCCACGCAAATATTCACGTGGTGCAAAATAGAGTTCTGCCACCGTAAAACTCTTAGGTTGACCATTGCTTGACTATCTTTGACCACGGTCTTATGTGAGTGATTCGGCTGAACCAAGGGAACACATTCCATATCCACATCATTTGCAACTTGCCCATGTGGCCGGATTCTCCAGTAGACACCTGTAACATAGACTTCAACAAAAAGGTTGCAGAAAGTTGAGTTGGTTGCAGAAAGTGACAAGATTCTGCTGTTGACTGAGCAAAAATCTAAATCAAACAGCAGTCACAAGACATAGTTAGGAAACCATTTTATATGATCTTTTTAAACTAATATGCAACGATTTGACAACGTGGAGGCTTAGGTAACTGGAAAAAAAGGCTAAAAAGGTGTATAGAGAAGATGCAAGTTTGGGACTCAACATACCCCCACTGTGAAGGTGTTGCATGTCCTCATGCAACCAAAATTTTAGTCATCCCCCTTTAATCCATGTGTTCTGAAGCCTCTGCTAGTACATCCAGTCCTCTTCTCTTCTTTCTTGGTGCTACCACCATCCTGGGTTTCCTTATCAAACATCTAAATTTGAGATTGATCAATTCCCTGCTCAACTTTCTACACTTTTTCTTTAATTTCTTGTTATTTTTCTGCCATAGTCCCAAATGTAGCATAGTATTATCATGAATGATTTTGTCCACTTTGCTTTGCTCCTTTAATGCTTCATTTTCTTGTTTAATGTGCCTGTTTAAAACCTCCAGTTCAAACACTTCTTGTTTCAAGGATTGGACTTGTGCATCTTGTGTTATGTGAGGCAGAGTGGATGATGTGGTCGGGCCTGCAGCTGTCTTCTCTAAGGATTCGAGGTAATCATACACCTCTTGCTGACTTGGATCTATTTCAGGTGTTTTCCTTGGGCTGACTTCAAAGTTTTGTTGAGGAGGAGGACTGTCTTCTAATTCTGGCCAAGAAGGACTTACATCAACATCTGGAGGACTGGTTTCAATATTTCGCTGAGGATGAGGTGGACTACGGCCAGCTGGAGGTTTCTCGGGTGTTTCCCCACTCAATTGGATGAAGTGGGGTCATTTTACTTGTGTTTTCCTCCACTTTCCTCTAAGCCTGCTGCTTCTTCTTAAATACTGTGGGCTAGTACTCTCTTCTTCCATGCTCTGTTTTCCTTTTTCTTTCTTCTTAGCTGTAGCAGATTGCTTTCGAAGATGCACTAGTCTCTCAAACAACACTTGATACTTTTCCTCTAAAGATGGCTCTAGTGATTGGTAGACATCTTCTATGTTCCTTTTTCCTTTCAAATTTCTTTGTTTTTTGTCCTTAGTTCTTTCCTCCTTCTCTTTTTGACCAACTTCTTTAGTTTTGCTAATAGAAGAGTCTTGGATTATGGCACTTTTTTCTTTTCTCCTACTCCTTCTTGGTGTCTTTGGTGTACTGCTTTTAGGTGCCTCAGATGGCTCTTGAAAGTAGTTTCTTACTAGAAACTGTTCCCAAGTATTTTTGTTTTTCTGCAATTGATCTTCAATTAGAATCCTCACGAGTCCATGATGATATAAATGAGGTTCTATGTCCCCTATGTTCTTTTGGATTGTGGTGCTCATCTTTTTTAAGCTCAGTAATAAGAAATAGGGCAGATTAAGGGTTTGTTTCTCTAAGAAGTTCATCAATAACCTAGTATGATACATGTACATTGCTCCAAATCGGCCTTGACAAGTGATAAACTTTTGAGTGATTAACAGTAAGCTAGCCCACTCTTCTTTTAATGCATGAACAAGAATTCCTTTTGTGAATACAGTAACTTCCATACCCAGGTTACATAATATAATTCTCCATTCCTGCTCGTCCAAACTTTTGTTTTTAAACCAACGCTCACCTTCCTGGGGCAAGTCTATGGCAACTACTATTGATGCTTCAGTGATCGCGAACTTAAGGTCTCCAATCTCCACCACCTGGCCGTTGAAAGACCTTGCAAAGGCTTTTGTTACTTCCTTATTGTGGCCCTTAAATTTTTGAATGAAGCGTAGCCATTTAGCCTTCTTCAGCAAATCTTTTACTTGAGGGTATCCTTCTAAGAACTTAGGCCCTTCCAGTTCTGCCCTCAATAACTGTCCCATCCTTTCCTTTGTTTGAAATTCAACTGCATGTGAGGGTTTAACAGAGGTAAGATGGCTAGGTTCCAGGGTTTATGGAAAAACGGTGGCTGAAAATAGAAGATGGATAACAGGTAATGGGAGTGTTCAGGAACTGTAAGCGGAAACAAAGGATGAGAAGCCGAGGTGAGTTCACGAAATGGAGTGGAGACGTATGTGAACGAGGTGTGGCGTTAACAAAATGGTAGGTTAGTGAAGTGGAGTCGGAATTTCTGAACTGAACAGCTGTGTAAGAGATGTTACACGTTGATGAAATGGCTGCAAAAAGTACGGTGGAGAGGAGCCGTAATTAAATGGGTCACATCTCATGAGTATAAGTGGAGTGTGAAAGTGTAGTCATCTACGAGTTAAAACCGAATATTAATCATGAGACTGTTTAGGGAATAAATGCATGGTTCATGGAGTAAGGTCGTGGAATGGTAATGGAGCTATTGTGGTAATCATTGCATATAGTGGAGCTTTAAGATTTAATAACTATGCAAAATTGTGCCTTTGATTGTTATTTGAAAGAAATTTTTACTCATACTTTGGAATCCTTGTCATTTGTTGTCCATTAGCCCTTAATCAACTACTCCTTATTGATGTTTGTAGATGCTCCATGCCTTCATAGCATATGCTCAATCATACCTGCATTTTCATGATTATTGCATTAACATCTTGACTGTAAATTTGAAAAACAGAGTGGTGGCTGCGGAAACTGATTCCAGCTGTGGAAACTGACACAACAACCACTTGGTTGAATAGAGATAGTTAGATAATAACTATCTGAATGGAAATGGTCATGAAAAAGACTTTTATTGAAGAAATGGAATGAAATGGAGTGAGATGAAGTTGAGTGGAGTGAAATTAAAATGAAATGGAGTGGGATGGAAATGAAGTGAAGTGAAAATGGGAAAGAAAGAGAGATTTTTTTTGGAAATATAGAGTGTCAGGTGTCCCTGATTTTCACTCTACATTTTCTATATAAGACTACCAATTAGTGATTGGTTTTCAGGCTTATACAATTTTTATTTTTTTTCAACAGAAAAGAACAAAGGCTAGGCTAGTGGGGAAGAAGGATTCTTCTTCACCGGCCTTATTGTTGAATTCTCTTGAAACATTTTGAAAAATTCCTCTTTTGAGAGTGGCTTATGATAAATCTTTAATCTGTGGCCATTCACA
>APFE031194073.1:190150-227914 GCA_000404065.3 Pinus taeda | reverse complement strand
ATGAAAGTTGTGGATTTTGATTTGGAAGTTGTGGAGCTTGTTGATTTTGAAAAGATGGAGGATATTGATAAAATTGAGAAAATCTCCCATGAGGATTTTGCATACCTTGCACCCATGATTGAAATGGATTTTGAGGTTGGGACAAAGGTTGTTGCCAAGGATTCCAATTTGGTGGGGGTTGAAAGTTCGTGGGGTTGTTAAACCCTTGATTTTGTTGCCCCTACTAAGGTCTCCTTGAAACAAAACAGAGATACTCAATTGAATTTGGGTCTTCTTGAAAGACAGCTTTGAGCCTAGGAATTGAAGGACAATCCTTGGTCTCATGGCTTTCTGAACAAATCATACATGTTTCTACAACTTTTGCATCCAAGGGGCATTCCCTTAGAGCATGTTTCTTCCTACATTTTGGACAAAATATGGCCAAAGCTTCAGCTTCTACTTTCTGCTTGTTTTGTATCTTAACGGTGTCTAGTTGCTCACTAAGACTCCCTAAAATATCAGTTTTGAACTCATCAAGCATGTTGCCAATATCAGCCCTACGTACTGATCCAGTTGCAAATTTGTTTGCTCTAATGAGAGAAGGATCTCTAGGCCCTTTTCCAGTTTTAGATTTTCCCCTTGAGAGATGGACACATAGTTTTGCTATATCATGAAGTGGAAGTTGAGATATATCTCCTTTCCCCATCATGTGAAAAATATATATCCATTCATCTCTAATGGCTTTTAATAGAAGGGATTTCAAGGTTTCCTCATCTAGGTTATTCATTTTTTCTCTTTTCAGGTTGTATTGAAATCTTTCAATTAAATCCTCCAAGTTTTCATCTTCTTTTTGCACCATTTTGAATACCTCATCCTTATGATTGGTGGGCATACAATAGTCCAGGTATCTATCCAAAAATGTTTGTTTCATATCATTCCAAGTCCTAATAGATTGAGTGACTAATCCCATGAACCATTTTATTACATCTCCCTTCAATGTTGAAGGAAACAATTTGAGTTTTTGAGAGTCTTCCATATAATCATAAGTTTGGCACACGACTTCAAACTCAAATAGAAATGTTTCAGGATCCTCACTTCGCAACCCATAAAAGTTTGGGAGGACAGACGGTGAGATGCTTTCCATTGTTGTTCGAGATTCCTCATTAACTATAGGAAATCCAAATGAGCTATCTCCATCCCTATTTCCCCCGTTGTTACCTCTACCTCCTCCATTGTTTCCTCCTCCTCTACCTCTACCTCTACCTCCTCCAAATCTGTTTACTACTTCCTCTGTCATGATAGGTTCCTCAGCAATTTCAAAGTCCTCTGGTTCTTCTACTAATGGCGAACGAGGAGGAATTTATCCCTCTTCTTCTTCAGGTGATTCTACTTCCTCGATTACAATGTGTTTTCCTATAGAAGTAAAGAAAGGGTCTTTTCCAAACTCGGATTTGGTGGATAAGGTGGGAGAGTCTCCTAATTCAGCTACTGCCTCTTGAATTCCAGGAATCCTAAGGCTAGGAGTGTGAGTTGGAGATGATGGAGGTGTATCTTTTCTATACCTTGACGTAGATGGAGTTGTAAAAATCGAACTCTTGGCCCTAGCTATAAACCTTCCCCTAGAATCTCTTGCTCTATGCATGTCATTTTTTTATTTTTCTCCAAGTCGGGCTAATAATTCTCTTTCTGACCTTCCAGATCACTCTAGGTGTAAGAAGAGAGCATACTCAAGAAATTATTAAACCAATAACTCTCTTTTTTGATCCTCCAGGTCACACTAGGAGCAAGAGGAGAGCATACTTTGAGAAGTCATCAATTTTTACCTTCCTTGAAATTTTCTTGTTTTTTTTTAAAGAAATTGGCTACCTAGTTTCACATCCCCGGCAACGGTGCCAAAATGTTTGGTCAATTTAGTGTGTCCTAATTGCTATATAAATTGTCAATCCAGGAGTCATAAACTGCTGAAGTGAAGTGCATTACATATGCAAGATAACCGATTTCTTACTTCTTTGTCATTTTTTATTTTTTGGTTTGTTTTTGGGTTTATCTTCTTGTTCATTCCCTAATGTGAGATGGAAATTCTAAAAATCAAGTATGGATATAAGTGTTCAAGGCAATGGTGACCTTTAAAATAATTTCCAAACTTCAAAGTTTTCAAAAAGGTTTCAAACTTGCAATGATAAATCAATTACTAGAGAAAATAAAAATGTACCTAAATTCTAATTAAACCAAACAGGTGAGCTATGACTATGAAACCTAGTATCCTTGATGTGTATATAAAGAAAATTGAACTCAAAGCAATTCAAAAACTGTAAGCAAAGTAAACTAAATCATATTACATCAACTCATATTTTGACCCCTCACCATTCGACTCGCTCTGGCTATAAGAGGTAATCATAAACAAATTGAGTAATCTGATATCTAAATTTCATAAAATGAAACTAAGATCAAACTACGCATTCATACTTCAATCCCTCACCATTCGACTCGCTTTGGCTATAGGAGGTAACTGAAAATGACATGAGTAATCTAATCAATAACTTGCAACAAAAAAAAACTAATATCAAACTACGCATTCATACTTCAATCCCTCACCATTCAACTCGCTCTAGCTATAGGAGGTAACTGAAAATGACATGAGTAGTCTAATATCTATCTTGCAGAAAAGTAAATGAACAAAATAAAATTGAAAGAAATAAATAGTGCTGACATTAGAACTAAGAAAATAAACCAGCAGAAGGACAAGATAATTCCATCATGTCATTAGTCATTAAAAAGCTATGTGCATTTGCCTGAGCTATCTATTAGAACCTGAAATAAAGACATTGATCAGTTAACAGTCATTAGAAAGCATAAAAGAAACTATGGACGGCAATCAACATGAATACCACAAGCAGTGTAATATATACAAGCAAACAATTATGGCATCAGGAACGTAAATGAAGAAAGCATGAAACTATACAGTAATTACAGAACCTTGGTGTACAGGGGCCCTCTGCAACCTCGGCCAATCAGAAGTCAACCACGAATTGAGCTTAAAAACAGTGTCTTCTCATGCATTAAAATGCAGCCATAATATAAGGATTAAGTCACGACACAGTGGGCTCGTAAAACAGTCAAAATTACATACAAAAAGCTAGCTAATATGCATATGAGAATGCTTTATTTATAACAGGAAATGACACAACTACTTCCTAAAATCTGCGCTGATAAACAGACACGTGAATAACCACATCCGGAAATCTAGCAATATGGTAGCCGTGAAAATTAAATCCAAGGAGGGTGGCCGTTAGATTCGGTTCACGGAGCAGTCCACAGGTGTTAGCATGCCTCCTGGAATTTAGGAATTTTCCACGCAAGTCTTCACGTGGTGAAAAACAGAGTTCTGCCACCGTAAAACTCTTAGGTTGACCACCGCTTGACTGTCTTTGACCACAGTCTTCTGTGAGTGATTTGGCTGAACCAAGGGGACACGTTCCATGTCCACATTATTTGCAACTTTCCCATGTGGCCGGATTCTCCAGTAGACACCTGTAACATAGACTTCAACAAAAAGGCTGCAGAAAGTTGAGTTGGTTGCGGAAAGTGACAAGATTCCGCAGCTGACTAAGCAAAAATCTAAATCAAACAACAGTCACAAGACATAGTTAGGAAACCATTTTATATGCTCTTTTAAAACTAATATGCAACGATTTGACAGCTTGGAGGTTTAGGTAACTGGAAAAAAAGGCTAAAAAGGTGTATAGGGAAGATGCAAGTTTGGGACTCAATAGGGACAAGGACAACTAACAAAGAAATTCAGATGGAAGAGCTTCAGCGAACACTTGCAAACAGGGAAAAGAAAAAAAAATAAGACAACAAATAGAAGAGGCTAAACCCTAGGCCCAAATAATGAAGGAACCATTGGTTGAGCAAAAAGAAACCATAGAGAGACAAATAAGAGAAGAAAAAGATAGACAAGACAAGACCACAAATTTGATTATAAAAGTTTTGAAGGATTACTGAGAGAAAGAGAGAACATATATTTTAACAAGGGATTTCCTCATGGATGAATTCAAATGGACAAGTTACATCCAGCAAGAAAATATGATAGGTAGGAAATCAAAAAGTGGAAGGAATATACATGTGAGAGTTACTTTAAGAAGCACAGAAGACAAAATAGCTATCCAAAAAAATAGGGGGCTACTTAGGCACTCGCTCTTATCTAGATGATGATTTGACATGGCACCAATAGGAAGATTGAAGGAATAAATTGGGAAGGTGAAATCGACAAGAGAAGCAGAGAAGTGGGCATTGCTAAAAAATGGGAAAGCCCAAATCAGTAAGCGTTTAAAAAATCACGAATAGGGATTCGGGGCCCCCCAGGTGTATCTAAGCATGATGAGTATCTAAGACTGGGGCCTATAGAAGAAGAGAAATACATCATTATCCTTTTATAAACCCATGAGCATGAGGGATGCAGGGCTCCAAAATATGAAGGTTTCAATAAGGTTTCAATGCGGAATGAAGAAACAGGAATAGGCAAAGGGCATGGAGGGATCATAGTTCTAATAAAAGAATCGTGGGGCAGAATAGTAAAATTGGGAAAAGAAGATCGGCAATTTATATGGTTGAGTATAACTAACAACAAAGTAACATTCGTAATGGATGCATGTTACTTTGCCCCAAAAAACTCAAATTTTTACAAGAAGACAAATTTAGATAATGAAGACCCTTTTGGTGCTTTGAAAAGAGATATCTTTGCCTTCGAGAGGTTAGGAGATATAGTTTTAATTGGGGACTTTAATGCTAGGACAGCAAACAATCAGTCTCTTCAATTGGGAAGTGATGAGAATATGGACAACAACCTTCTTTGGTTAGAGGAGATTGAGGATCATGCATGGACGAGGACCTCTCAGGATGGGAATGGGAGTGTGTCCCACTTTAGCATTGAATTGTTAGGCTTATGTAGCCTCTGTGAAATGGTTGTTTTCAATGGCATGAAAGCTTGGCTGAGATCCAGTGGCATCGCAAGTAAAACTTACAACGGTCAAAGTGTGGTGAACTATGTGATATGTTCCCAAAGCTAGATTTGCAATTTAACGGATTTTAGGATAGGGGCTTGTCCTATTGAGATGAATTCATACCATCTTCCTCTCTTTATTAAGTTGGGCATGCACACAAGTGAGCTACAAGAAGTGTAGATCGAACCATCTCAAAATAAATCTCATACAAGTGGGAGAATCCTAATGAACCAAGAAAATCAAGAGCTCTTTGTTGCGACCCTGAAACAACACTTTTAAGTGACAAAGAACAACACAGATGTCAAAGAAGATAGTGTAGGAACATACTTCTTTTGAAATAGTATGTTGATCCCTCTAATCCATAAATCCATATAGAGTTGCAAAATATCTCGTCCTAAGAATAAGGTTTCAAACATTTTCCAACTAATACTTGGTATGATGAAGAATGCAAGGTTATTAAAAGGTCACTTAAGAATGATACAAGTAGTGAAACCTTGAAGAATTATAAAAAATTGATTCAACCTAAAAAGGAAAGTTACATGGCTGCGAGAAGGAACGAATTAATTGCTTTGGGAAAGAACAACCCCAAAGGTTTTTGGTCGGGGCTACAACAAACGATAAAGAAAACAGACAGTAATATATCAGTTTCACAATGGTTAGATTATGTGAATATCCTCTATGAGAGAGATCAAGAGAAAATTAATCCCCCCATAATTAACCCTACAATCGAGTTATTCTTAGTGGAGGAGGTCAAGTGAGGTATAAAAAATTTAGCAAGTGGTAAGGCTCAAGACATTGATGGTTTGCAGGCAAAAATTTTAAAGTGGGGTGTTGAGACCTTGGATCCAATCATTAAAAGGATATTCAATAGGGTCATGCAAGGAAATTTCCAGTGGAATGGACTATGAGCGTGGTTATCCCTCTTTAAAAAAGTGGAGACTTCAATCATCGTATTAATTACCACACTATTACGGTTAATCCTCTTCTTGGAAAATTGGTTGGGAGCATGTTGAGTGGAGAATAAGCAACTAGGCAGAAAAACAGGGTAAAATAGCTAAAGGGAAAGTTGGTTTTAGGCCAAGAAACTCTACTATTGATTATTGCATCACTCTCGGGAACTTCATCTAAAATTTTTGGGACATCCAAAGCAAGGAGTCCTTTTGTTGCTTCATTGAATTCAAGAAAACTTTTGACATTGTCGCCGGAGATAAACACTGGAGAAGAATGGAAAAGCTCGGAATTCTGAGTATAGAGCAGTTATGCATAAACTTTACGAGAAATTTAATGCCAAAATCAAAATTAAGGAAGGCTTTTCTGAATGCTTTCATAGTGACATAAGGGTTAAGCATGGGTGCCCTCTCTCCCCCATGATTTTCGGTCTATATACTTATAAGCTGGATGAATGGGTGAACAACACTAGTGGAGAGGGTGTTCAATTAGTAGGTTATGTGGTGAAGTTTCTTTTGTATGTAGACGATCTTATTCTAATTGCAAAATCGGCTCATGGTTTGAGAGAGAATTTGAAGGAATTAAAGATCTTCTGTCAAGAGGTGGGGAGGCAAGTAAACACTAGCAAAACTAAAGTCATGATCTTCTCTTTGAAGTGGAAAAAAAAAGTTAGCTTTATTTTTTAGGGGAAATCCTTGGAGTTAGTGGAAGAGTACAAGTACCTAGGAATTTTTTTTAACAATAGCCTTAGTTGGGAGACATGCAGAACTCAAAGGATTCAAGGGGGATGGAGAGCGTCTTACCTTCTTCAAAATAGATGTAGGAAAGCATAATTATGGGATTGGAAAACCAAGAAAAATCTTTTTGGATTATTAGCTACTTTGGTTTTCCTAAATGGGTGTGAAGTTTGGGGGAGCAGCAAGTTAGAAAACAAATGGAGACAGGTAGAAAGAATTCAAAAACACTTAATCACTAGTACCCTTAAAGTCAAATCAATTGTCCCATATGAGATCTTTCTAGCAGAGGAAAGTTTGTTTCCAATGAAAGCTTTAGCAATCATCTGATTGTTAATGTATTTAAAAAAGGTGGAGCCCGACATGGCAGAAGAGTTAAAGTGTAGGAATGAAACTTGGAGGAAGCAGAATGACAAGTGCATGTGAAAATGGGGAATCAATTGGAAGGACTATCATATTTATAAAGTGGATATAAAAAATTATGTACTTGAAAAATTCAAGACTTCCATGTGGGAAAAATAGGTTGGTCATAAAAAAAATTATATATGTCAATAATTTCAACCCAACATGGTCGCATAATGAAAATAATTATCTGAGTGTCGCAATTAAGGGAAAGGTTCAGATTTCAATAGCACAGATAAGGACCAAACCCCATCATCTTATATGTGAAACAGGTATATGGGTAGTTCCCAAGGAAGAGCAGGAATAAACAACTTGTGTTTTTTGTGAGGAAGGAGCAGTTGAAGTTGAATGGCACTTCATCATGGAGTGTCCTACCTATAAGGATATTTGTAGTCCACTCAAAAGCGACTTGAAAGTGGAAAATATTTGTGAGCTATTTGTGGAAGGAAAGCTTCATAAGACAACAAACGTTTTTATCATGATTCACACCAAGATGGTTTTTATGGTGATAAACTTGATAGTATGATGTTTTGTTGATTGGATATATGGGTCCCTTAGATTGTTTTGATCTCGTGGACATCATTAAAATTCTTCAATTCAATTCATTAGATTTGGATGCACAACCAAGACACAAAAATGCCTATTCAATCAAGTAAATGGTGTGTAGCGTCATAATATGAAAAAAGTAATGTAATTAATCTAAATAAACTTTGAATATCTTATAAGGTCAATTACCTTTGACCAACGTGAGAAAATTATAATCCCGTGGACGAAATGACGAATAACAATATGGTAAATAGAAAATTAAGATTCTTTTTATTGGATAAGCTTGAAAGGAAAAATAATAAAGTCACCTAATGAAGTAAAGAGGCTTACAATTTCAAATAATCAGAGAACAAGGTAGAATTAATTTCACGAGTTCCTAGGTGAAGGGAGATGTTGCAATTTCATGACCTTTTAGGGGGGCACAAGAGAAAAGATCATGTTATTTGGAGCAACACATCCATGAAGCCTCTCTATCACTGGAGGGCATGAAGGTATTGGCTAACCGGCTATGATTAATCTTTTGGTGTGGCAAAGTTCATTGCCCATTTCCTTTTCATTTTGGGGAGCTCCGCACAACGAACTTAGCTCCACACTATAATTTTTGACAGCGAAATAGAATAAAATATTTGATAGAATTTACGTTTCACAACATCTTTTCATCAACCACATTTGTCCAATTAAAATGTTAAGACTTCATTTACATGAATCCTCGAATATGGATGATCTGGGTTAAAAAAGGGACATCAATCACAATAGACTAACTCTAATAAGATGAAATCCAATCTTCATGCCTAAGAAATGAAGTTTATAAATAGCCCAACATACGCAGGTTTGAGGGGCCAACAACCAATGTCCCTGAGAAGATGGTCAGACAATGTCAATTTTCCATTGAAAATATTCATACTTAGTTTTTCAATCAAAATGGGATGGGAGGGACAGCATTCAGAATAATGTTACTTGGGGCAGTGGATAGAAGAAAGTAGTAGTGAGTAGAAGGGAAGAGATCGATTTCTACAGGCATGCAGTGAGGAATAGGTTGGACCTAGATCTTTCTAAGAATAGGTTGGATGAAAAATGCATTCAAACATGACAAAGGAACAAGAAATTTTAGAACATGCAGAGACAAATGATTTAGGACAAGTGAAAATTGCCTCATCCGCCAAAGTTGGGAAGTGGGTTTGGGTCAATGTCAAACAATATCGAGGCATTTTAAAACAAAGTCTACCCTGTCTAAAATGGGAACAGACATGGAAAAAACAGTCTCAAAGGGAAAGTACTCTGGCCCTTCTCAATAAGCACTCAAAGAATTCCCCTCTAAAATCATGTGGCAACAAGAAGTCCAGAGGAAAATTCGTTAATGATTTTGCCTTCTATAGTCCCACATACACACCTCTCACCTAGTCATATGATATTTATGTGAAAGAATTGTTAAATGCAAAACAAATTTTGGATATTTTAGAAGCTAAAAAGTAGGAAAGAGATCATAAAATTCATATAATAATAGCTGAGAACAAGGCTTTAGTAGAAAGAAATAAATTTTTGAAAGAACAAATGGAATTGTTATAGGAAGATCTCTTGGTAGGGAAGATAGAATGGAAACGCATGAAGGCAGATGTGAAAAACATAAAGAAATCAATAGTGGAAAGTATAGAGGTGGTGAATGTGAAATCATCATAGGATAAAGGGAAAATGATTTCCCAAATATGCAACCATCGAGAGAAAGAAAGAGAAGAAAGGAAATGATATTCCACCAAAGTTTCCAAAACTTGGGCTCAAGTTATTAGCAATTATGCTTATAGGGAAGGAGAAACAAACATTCAGGTTGAAAACATGCAAGTTAGAGAAGGCAAGGAACAACAAAATAGAGCAACAAACATAATTGTTAAAGGGGTGAAAGACCATGGGAAAAATGAATGTACTCTTGACCTTGTAAGAGACTTCTTGAAAGACAAGTTGTTATGGCATGGACAAATATGTCAAGCATGAAGGGTGGGTAATTTTAACGATGAGAGAGTCAAGCCCATAAAATTTATCATACCTAGATTGCATGATAAATATATCATTCTAAGCAAGACGCATCTCTTGAGGGGTTCTTGCTTTTTTCTAGAAGAAGATTGATCTGTAAGGCAACAGGAAGAAAGGAGGGAGGAAATGTTAAAGGTTAGGGAAGAAAGAGATGAAGGCAAGAGAACATAGATTTATAAAGGTAAAGTTGTAATAGCGTGATTTAGACCTTCTTCCAAAACAAAGCAGAAAGATGGTAATAAAGAAGAAGCAATAAAACTCTTCAATGGGAAATCAGGAAGCAAGGTCAGTATGGGAAACTAGGGACAAAGACTCAAATGTGAGTCTTTCATGTTAAAATAAATATCAATCAACTCATGCCTAGGGTTCCTTAAGATTAGTTTGTTGGAACTACAAAGGTTACCCATGGAGACGAGAACCTGGATTAGGGCCTATTACAGAAGATAGAGACATAATTTTCCTCATCGAAATACATGAGCATGAAGGGTGCAAGACACGTTTGTTTGAAGGATACTGGAAGATGGCAATGTGGAACAAGGCAGCATGGAATGGCAAAGGGAACGGGGTTATCATGGTTTTAGCGAGAGATAAAGAAGTCCGTCTCATTCAGTTAGAAAAAGAAGACTCAAATAAACAATTCATTTGGTTTAAAATATCAGAAAATGGAAACCACATCAGAATTGCAGCATTCTATTTTGCACTGCAAGTTTCAAAAATCTACAAAGATAGAGGACTTGACAACAAAGATCCATTTGTAGCCTTAAAAATAGATAGTTCAACATATTCTCAACTAGGTGAAGTACTTATAATAGGTGATTTCAATGCTAGGACTGCAAATGAGAAGGCCAACATTATTTGTTGTAAAGAAGACTACGGCCCTATTTGGCTTATAGAAGAGAGTAATAATTAGTGGGAAATAATTTCATAGGAAAAGGGCTGCAATCTCTTTGGTGAACAATTTCTTACTCCATGTGGGGCCTTTGATTTAGTAATTTGTAATGGCTTAACTAGATGGGAAAAGTCTAGTAATTTTACTTGCAATACTTACAATTTAGAAAGTCTAATAGATTATGTAATTTGCTCGCATGGTTTGTGTGAGGAAATGGAGAAAGTTTTGATTGGAGACCAACTTTGGGATTTAAAATCATATCTCAAGCCAATTTATTTAAGTTTCTCTTGGACTGGAAAGAAACAACTAGAGTAAAAAATTCAGCATGTCCAACAAAATCTCCTAAAGGGAAGAATTCTTTTGACTCCATAAAGTTGTAATACCTTCAAAATGACGTTAGAGAGGCTCTTTGAGAAGGAAAAAATCACAATTGATGGCCTTCATAGTCATGAATTAACACATTTAATTCAATGCACACTTGAAGGAGTGCAAAAGAGCAAAAATTAAGAAGTCTGAAACAAATTTCTTTCTAGTTAATGCTTGGTTTGATGAGGAATGAAAAAACGCAAGGAGAATGTGGAAAGATTCAAACAAGGATAACATAAAGATCAAAGCTTTCAAGCAGTTATTAAGCAAGAAAAATGTCGATTTCATGGTTTCAAGGAGGGAAGAACTAATCTTCCTTGGGAAAAACAATCTCAAATTATTTTGGAGGGAGCTCCAACCAAGAAAGATACAAACTAGAAACAGTATTATAGCTTCTAAATGATTTGACTATCAAAGACAACTTTATGAGGAGGATCCAAAGGTTGACCCTCCCCCCTTGGTCAACACTGATACTGAACTCTTCACAGTGAAAGAGGTAGAGTTGGGTATCAATAATTTGGGTGTTGGAAAAGCAAAAGACTTAGCTGAACTCCAAGCACAATATCTAAAGTGGGGCTAAAAAAAATTTGCACCTCACATTACAAAAACTTTCAACAACATCATACAACAGGGGCTCCCCGCATATTAGACAACTAGTCTGGCAATACCTCTTTTCAAGAGTGGTGATTTCAATATTCCCTCCAATTATAGGACCATCATGATAAACCCTTTGTTTGCAAATATACTTGGAAGCATGCTAGAAAATAAAATTAGCAAGTGGGAAGAGAAAAGAGACATTAGAGGATTTTTGAGGTCTAAAATGGTCATCCTAAGGAAATTATAAAACAATAGTGTAAACAATAAAATAATATTAGATTACATCATCAAATTTAGAGGGAAAAAAGAAAAAAATTCTTTTTCAACTCATATTTTCAATTTATTGCCCTATGGGTTTACTCAAAGTTAAAGGGTGAACACTCATTGGATGCAAAATGTGATTCCTCATCCAAGGAGTACCCATGTTGCATGCTTTCGATAGACCTTGCTACACAAAAAATGATAAATACATGAAAAATCATGATTGCAATAATGTTTTTCATGTATTTCTCATTTTTCGTGTAGAAAGGTCCATCAAAAATATGAAACATGGGTTATCCTTGGATGAGGAATTAAATGTTTCATCCAACGAACAATCCCGCTCGAAATTTGAGTAAAACCTTAGGGAGATAAGTTGAAAATACAGGTTGAAAAACTATTTTTATTATTTTTTAATCTTTTTACTTTTTTTACCCCAAAAATGGTGAATCATCCCCCATGGTTGACATCGTCACCTTGAATTGTATTGTTTCTTATAAACTTTATTTTGGTTGTACAATTTTCTTAGGAGGCCCATTTTAGACCTTAAAAGTTCTCTAATGTAAGTGTGCTAAAGGGAAATAAGGTTTTAGACCTAAACATTCTACAGTTGATCATTGCATAACTTTAAGGTACATCATTGAAAACGTTTGGGAGAAAAAGGAAGAAGTCTTTTGTTGCTTTGTGGATTTCAGAAAAGTGTTTGACACGGTTCCTAGGGATAAGCTTTGGAACATAATGGAGGAACTTGTGGTTCCTAAACATTTGAGACAAGTTGTGCAGATGCATTATGAAGAGGTGAAATTCAAAATTAAAACTTCAGCAGCCATTTCTGAAAGTTTTAGAAGTGATATCTGGGTCAAGCAAGGTTGCCACTTTCTCCTACCCTTTTTGGTTTATATATCGACAAGTTTGAGGTGTGGTTAAATTCGCAAGGGGGTGTTGGTATCTATTTGGAAAGTTTGTTATAAGTCTTCTTTTGTATGTAGATGACCTTATTCTGATTGTTAAATCGACTCTTGGTTTGCAACAACACTTACTATCCCTTGAGCATTTTTGTAGAAGTGTGGGGATGCAAGTCAATATCGGCAAAACGAAAGTAGTGGTTTTCTCTAAAAAAATAAAACATAACCAGTGTAAGTTCTAATTTTAAGGCAATATTCTGGAAGAAGTTGTGGATTACAAATACCTCATAATTGACTTCAACAAAAATCTAAGTCGGGATGGTTGTAGAATGAAAATAACTTTGGAGCGTTGGAAAGAATATTATGCTTTTCAAAATAGGTGTAGAGAGGCAAATTTATGGGATTGGAAAACCACTCATACTCTTTTTGGGCCTCTAGTGATTCTAGTGATTCTCTATGGTTGTGAACTATGGGCCAGAAGTACATCAAACATGCAGTGGAAACAAATTGAGAAAATTTAGAAGCATTTGATTACAAACAAATTCAAGATTAAAAGTGCATTTCCTTATGTTATCTTGTTAAGTGAAATAGGGGTTGCTCTTATTGAAGCAATTGCTATGGTGCGAGTCACAAGGTATTTGAAAAAAAGTGAGCAAATGGAAGAGGGTAGATGGCCTAAGGTTGTCTTTAATGACATATTGTGCAACAGAAAAAAGACTTGGATGCAGCAAAATAACAAATGGTTTAGTAAATGGGGTATTTGCTTGAACATGTGTCCCATAAATAGAAAAGAGATAAAAGTTTTTGTTATAGATAAGTTCCACAAGCATAATTGGGGTAAGGACCTAGGAAGAAAGAAAAAGTACTATATTGAAGTGTTTAATCCCACTCATAGTCATCAACCAAAAGCATACATAGAAGCCAATATCTCTTGGAGAGCCAAAATTCTTATTTCTCAGTTAAGGACTAATTCGCATCAACTCCGTTGTGAAAGGGGGCACTGGAAAAGGCCAAACAAAGTGTGGGAGAAAAAAGTATGCACTTTTTTTCTTCTAGAAAATTGGAAACATAAAATAATTTCATTTTAGAATGTGAGGCCTTCAAAGACAACAAGGAAAGTTATGTAGATATGTTGGCAACTAGCTCTTAGGATAATCCATTTAGCAAGGGGCTTGTCGAGAAGCTGGGAGCATTTATTGTGAGGCTTCACAGAAAAAGGGTCGAATACATCAAGAAGATGAAGAAACAATATGTCCCATAGGCTATCTTTAGCCTAGTGGACATTAAAATATTTTTCTTTCTTTCTTTAATAATTTTTCATAGCCAAAAAAAACATGAATGCTTGTATCAATGGTACATAGCGTCTTAGAGTAATTCTGAAATGTGATATTTATGTTAGCCCCTCCAAGTGCTTGTGAAGGAACTCTCACATTGAACGCACCAATGTCAAGGATAGCACAAAGGCTATAGCGGAATTACTTCTATACACTAGCAAACCTAGAAGGAGGGTCATAGTCCTAAATCACTAAGCTCCCAGTATCGTTCTGTAGCGCTAGGTTTGTTTCCCTTGAAAGAAAGGAGAGTGGGTTCAGATGATATTCCAATTCGAGCACATATGTATACATCCCAGTTTACTAGTAAAAGCATCCTTGTGTCTCTATGTTGATAAAAATGTTCATGAAGTTTGTTAAGCCATTGAAATGCTATTTATTTTTTAGTCCATCCCGCTAAGCAAATGGATTATTCTGCTTTCCTTATCCACCTAGCTAAGATAAACAAAGCACTTAGCTAAAATAAGAGATTCCCTATTTTGGGCTTTCTCCACCCGGTGGTACTCCACTTGATGGCCAAGATCACCTATAGATAGATTGGTCATTTCATCTATTTAGAGACATCCGATAAAATTTGAATGATACAGAGAATATTAGTATGGCCACCACGCAAGGATGATACATCTGATAAAATTAGAACGATATAGAAAAGATTAGTATGGCCACTGTGCATGGATGATACGAACAAAATTTTTAGTCCACCCAGCTAAGCAAAAGGATTATTCCACTTTCCTTATCCACCTGGCTAAGAGAACCAAAGTGCTTAGCTAAACTAAGAGATTCCCTATTCCAGGCTTTCTCCACCTTGTGGTACTCCACTTGCTGGCCAAGATCACCTATAGATATATTTTCCATTTCGTCTCTTCGGAGACATCCGATAAAATTGGAACAATACAAAGAGAATTAATATGGCCACTATCCAAGGATGATACGCACAAATCGAGAAATATTCTAAATTAAAAAAAAAAAAAAAAAAAAATGGCCATGGGCCCCTACCTCTGTTTTTATTGGCTTGAGACAGACACTTGATCAATGTGGAAGAAATGATGATAGTATATGCTTTGTTTGGATTGGATCAGCGAGCTTCCTCATTCATTTCTTGTCTAATATGTAGCGCCTGTGTGCTAATAACTGTCAGGAACAGTTACACTAAATCAGAATAGAGTAATGGGTTGACAATTGAGTAAAGAGAAATGCATTCTCGTATTGTGTCAGTCATTCTTTTCATAACCATAGAAAAAAATTAACCGGCCATGTGATGTTGCCATCTTGATATCCTGCCACATATGTAAGGTCCTAAGGTTATTTCTTTGCCTCGACGAAGAGACAACTTATGGATAAAGTGGGTAAGGGTAAATGGGTGAAGTAATGATGACTATCAATGAGTGCTTCTCCCTAGTGTCTAGATGTTTCACTTATCCAGGGGCTTACAGAGCTTATGTTCTTACCTATTTTTCTAGTCAAGTGAAGTTTTGC
Source organism: Pinus taeda (assembly GCA_000404065.3). Lineage (NCBI taxonomy): Eukaryota > Viridiplantae > Streptophyta > Pinopsida > Pinales > Pinaceae > Pinus > Pinus taeda. The sequence goes on along the minus strand of APFE031194073.1, from coordinate 212,455 downwards.
TAGATCCTCAATTAATCTACCAATGGACCACTTTCTCCTCATCTGGGTTGTTTTTCTCATGAATTACAGTGTATGCAAAAGCGTCAAGTAATGCTCGTTTTGTGGGTGCTAAAATGTACACCTGGATTTCCTTGTAGTATCTAGATGTAAGTGTAGGGCCATTAACATTTATTGGTATTAGCTCCGACTGTTTTCTACACAACCAAAGCTCTGCGCACTATTGAAGAGGTATCAGCAGTAAAGCTTCGCACACCGAGTGGTAATGTTAATTCCATATATGTTTATCCCCAACCTATGCAAATAACCTACAACCGTGTCAGTGCTTGCATCAATGGGCAGAGCAGTAGCATTACATTGTTAGTGATAAGAGAGGCCACCAATGCAATGGCCTCACAAAACTAGTTTTTTTTTTTAATGAATTGTCAGGGACTGACAAATACCAAAAATTAAATGCCTTCCACCAGAGGAATAATGTCCCATCGGAGCTCACTAATAAATTTGAAATAAGATTACCAAAAAAATAGAAAATTAGTTTTGAAATTACAAGAAAATGGGAATATTAAGAATTTTCTCCAAATTTTGGTTAAAATTGCAATAAACTCGGGAGAAATGTTGAGAGTCAATGCACATCAACTCGAGGCGAATTCTATAGTCCCTGGTGAGGTAGGGACTAATAAAATTAAATAGTTTGTTAATAGAAAAATAAAATCAAAGGAGGTAAATGTTAGTCCATAAAATCATAATCAAATTAATTGATTCAAATAATTTCAAGTAGTTAAAATAAATTATGACCAAAGGTTAATTATTATGTGTAAAATTAATAGATGTACCTTATCTATAAAAATCCATAGCATATGATAAAAATTATTTTTAAAAATATTAAAATTGAATTTTATGAATTTTTTGCAACTAATTTTTTATTTTAATTAAGTTTTTTGGCGCAGTTTGATTGGTGATGGCTTTGAAAATAAAGTGTCATATGCAAAGAGGTTGGAATTGGCCTAGTGTTACATGAGTACGAGACTAATCTTGATTCCTATAAACACACAAACTACTCCTAATAATAATAATAATATTCTCCCAAGTTATTTTATATATGACAAAAATATTAAAAACTAAAAAAAAAAAAAAAAATTAAAAAATATTTTCCAATTAAAATTCTCCTTCATATAATAAATTATAATAATTTTAAAAAATATTTTCCGTATTTCTTAATTTGAATATTATTTAATTGACTTAAATTACTCTAATATATAATTATTAAAATATATATATATATATATATATATATATAATAATATATATTATATATATATATATTATAATCATAAAATATAATAATTTTAATATACTAAACATTGTAATTATGTAAACAAAACAATTTCTAAAACACGAATACAAAATATTGTTATTTCATTTTATTAAAACAACATAGGTTCATCTTTCTAGAGGATTCAAATCTCTTTAGGTGTAAATATTTTCTTATGTTTTTAACTCGAAAAGAGGTTTGGATCTTGAGATATTTGATCCTTCTAGTTATTTTGTAGATTTGGAGTAAATATGAGTCTATGTTGATTTATGCCTTAAAAAAATATTTTTTTGTTATTATTATATTTTTATTGTAATTATTACATGCCATCTAAATATAGAATGAATTACATATCATGTAATATCAATTATATTATTTTTATATGGCATATGTCAAATCCATATTAATTCGTGAAGGAATTACATATTTCTTTAATATTAAAAAGTAAATAATAAGTGGTGGCATAAGGAGGAGGGATTCTTCTGAATCCCCAAGGAATAATTATGGACAAATTCTCGTGGGGACTTGGTAGGAAATATAATAACCAAGCTGAGATATATGGCCTATATATGGGATTGATGATAGCTCTCAACAGAGGTTTAACTAAGGAATAATTATGGACAAATTCTCATGGGGACTTGGTACGAAATCGAATAACCAAGCTGAGACATATGGCCTAGATATGGGATTGATGGTAGCTCTCAACAAAGATTTAGCTGACATCACTATCCTTGGGGATTATTTCTTTATTATTCATCATGGGAGAACTGCTTCTCTCCCAAATGATAACTTATTAAAGTTTTCATTCCTTATAATTAAAAGTGCCCTTCAAGCTTTCTCTCATTCCTTTCACACTTAAATATCTCTGAACTCTGAAGCTAACATTCTAACCAACATGGCTTGTCTGTTGCAAGAAGGTCATACATAAATTAATGACATGGGTGGATTTTCTCCCATTCCTTAAGAACATGGTTGTCCCTCACTTTCCCAGTACCCCTTTTGTCCATCTACTCCTTTTGATCCTAAAGAAATTGATAAAAATGGCAATGTTTGTATTAATAAAAATAAAACCCACTGGTCAGCTCTACAAAAGAGAGTCTGAACTAGGAGAGTCTGGCTCTGTAGAACGCTCTACATTGTTCATGTACATTACACATTAAATAGAAAACATGGTTTTAGGGAAGTTAGAATAGCATCCTCAGAAATAGAAACTAATTCCTATCCTGAGGTTACGTGAACCAATTCTACCTATTCTAGGATATTCTCCATGATCTTCAACACTCCCCCTTAATGGAGAATGGGTTCACATATATGTCTAACATCTCCCTAAACATTTGAAACTTAAATTTTCCAAGAGGCTTAGTGAAAATGTCCGCAACATTATCACATGTATTACAATATTCCAGATGAATTTATTTGGATTGCAATTTCTCCCTGACAAAGTGAAATTGAGTATCAATATGTTTAATGTTTTTGTGAAACACAGCGTTGTTTTCTAGGTTGATTGAACTTTGATTGTCTCATCTGATTGTTGTTGCGACTGTCTATTCTTCCCCAACATCCTGGAGAAGTCTCGGAAACCAAACCGCCTCACACGTTGTTGCACACATGGCTTGATACTCAACTTCTGCTGAAGACAAGGAGACTGTGTTCTGCTTCTTGCTACTCCATGTGATCACCCCGGATCCAAGACTGAATGCATAACCTGTTATAGATCTGCGATCATCTACATTTCCTGCCCAATCTAAATCTGGAAATCCTGCCAATCTACATCAAAAGAGTCAGTGTAACTAATTCCATAATCTACAGTACCTTGTAGATACCTCAAAACATTCTTTGCTGCATTCTAATGGCTTTCGAGTGGCTTAGACATAAATTGGTGTAACACACTGACTACATAAGCCAAATCAGGCCTAGTGGTAGTTAGGTAGATCAGACTCCCAACCAGTTGTCTGTAAAGTGTTACATCCGCTACTTTTGAACCATCCTCACACTGCAATTTGATGTTCTGCTGCAATGGTACGGGTGCAGGCTTACATTGATCCATTCTAAACTTTTCTAATAGGCCTTTAACATACTTTGCTTGAGACAGAAATGTTTGACCTGAGTCTCTCCAGATCTCGAGACCTAAACAGTATCTGAGTTCACCAAGGTGCTTCATCTCAAACATTTGTGACATTTGTTGCTTGATTTCATCAATTAGATATGTAGCATCACTTGTAATTATCAAGTCATCTACATATAATGAAATCAAAACTACACACCCTTGTTCATCTTTCATGGTGTAAAGATTAGGGGCATTCTTCCTTCTATTATAGCCAGCTTGTAGAAAAATTGAATCAATTTTCTCATACCACGACCTGGGAGCTTGTTTTAGTCCATAAAGTGTTTTCTTCAATATACAGACTAAATGTTATTTTCCTTTCTAGACAAACCCTTCTGGTTTCTCTAGATAAACCTCTTATTTTAGTTCTCCATTCAAAAATGTAGACTTTACATCTAGTTGGTGCATCATCCAATGTTTCTTAGTAGCTAAAGTGATTAACATTCTGATAGTGTTCAATTTAGCTACAGGGGCGAAGGTTTATTCGTAGTCTATCCCTTCTTTTTGTGTGTTACCCTTTACAACCAACCTAGCTTTCAGTTTTTCTATAGTTCCATCTGCATTAATTTTTGGTTTATATAACCATTTGCAACCTATGGTTTGTTTTCCTCTAGGATGGTCAATCAATTCCCAAGTGTTATTTCTGAGTATTGAATCATGTTCCTGTTCCATGGTTGTTTTCCATTCACTACTTTCATTTGCTTCTTTACAACTAGACAATTCAACCACATTCATCATACTAGTTATAAAAGCATTGTCCCTATATCTTGCAGGCATTTGAGCTTTCCTACCTGATCTCCTGAGTGGTGGGGTAGTGGTTTCAAACCTTATTTGATCATCATTTACTTTTTCTTCCTGTTGTTGTTATTGTTGCTATTGTTGTTGTTGTTGTTGTTGTTGTTACAATTGGTCATCCTCTACCTTTATTTTCTGCTGACCCTGATTGTTCTCTGCTTCTTCTTCCTCAAAGTACGAGATCTCCCATCCATCATAGTTCTCATCAGGTTCTTCATTATCCTGCTCATGGAATTTAACATCTCTACTAACAAAGTTCTTGTGAGTAGAGGGATTAAATAATGTGTATGCTTTATATGATGAACAATACCCTATAAAAGTACATCTGATGGCTTTTGAGTCTAATTTTCTTCTATCTTCCTTTGGTATGTGGGAAAATGATTTACATCCAAATATGCTTAAGTGTTTTATTGCAGACTTATATCCATATAATGCTTCAAAAGGAATTTTAGACTCAAGACTTTTTGTAGGACCCCTATTTTCAAATAAACTGCAGTATTCACTGCTTCAGTCCAAAAACCATTCGAAAGATTCTTACCTTTCAGCACACTTCTAACACATTCCACCAGTGTTATGTTCTTTCTTTCTATCACTCCATTCTGCTGTGGAGTATGGGGTATTGTGAGTTGCTGCAAAATTCCATGATATTTACAATATCTGATAAGCTCATCCTTCCTTTATTCTCCCCTTTGATTAGAACAAAGAATTTTTATCTGTTTCCCTGTTTATCTTTCAATCATATTTTTAAACTACTTAAAGTATTCGAATGTATGACTCTTCTTAAATAAGAAATACACATAAGAAAAATTTGTATAGTCATCAACGAATAGTAGAAAATACAATGCACCTCCTAATGATTTTGTCTGCATGGGACCACAAAGGTCTGTGTGCACTAACTCCAGTATATCCCTCTATTTTTTTTCTACTCTAACAGGGAATTCTTCTCTATGCATTTTCCCTAAAGTAAAGGCATCACAATCATTATATACTTGTTTTAGCATAGGAAGATCTATTACCATTTCCTTCCTTTGTAATAACAACAAATCATTGTAGTTGATGTGGCCGAATCTCTTATGCCAAAGCTCTTCTGTAGTCAGGCTTGTTGCTATCAATCCTCGAACCGGTGCAGGTCTTACATCCAACTTGTACAGTCCTCCTATTCGGATTCCTGTAGAAATTGTCTTCATCCCATCCAGCAGATCTTTAATGTAGCAGTTAGATTTTAAAAATTCAACTTTCAAATCTTGATCTATGATCATAGATACATAAATCAAGTTCTTTGTTATGCCAAGCACATACATTACCTTGTAAATTTGTTTAATATTACCATTAGGTAGAATGACAGAAACTTTCCCACATCCTATGATTTGATGACTTCTGTCATCACCTAGGTAAATCTGTGCACCTTCTTTGATTTCTTTAAAATCCTCTAGCCAATGCTTATTCCTTGTCATGTGTGTTGACGCTCTTGAATTTACATACCAGATGTTTGCATCAACATTTTCAACGTGATTTGCCATGAACAATCTCAAATTTTGCACCTGATCACCATTCGCGAGATGACTTGCATGTCTTTTCGGCTTTTGTTGTTCTTCATGATATTTCTTTTTCCTACACTCCCTAGCAATATGACCCAATTTTCTGCAATAAAAACATTTAGTTTCTGAGTAGTTTTTATTCGGGTGCATACCTTGGGTCAGATTTGGCCATTTCTGTGAACTTGCTCCATTTTGTTGTTGTGGACCTCCTTTCCCTTTGTAGAAGTTTTTCCTCGCCATCAATGCAAGATCGGCACTATCGGACTTTAGAGTTGATCTCCTCTCTTCTTCCTGCATCAATATGCCTGTCAGCTCTTCAAAATGTGGGATCTTCTCTCTGGCATTTATCTTAGTGATGAAAATTTGATAATCATCGATGACACCATTCGTTGTAATGGTTACAAGATTTGTATCATCCATTGTATGACCAATATCTGATAATTTGGTTTTCAGATCCTTAATCCTTGCTACAAATGAAGCAATTGTTTCATTCTCCTCCATCTTCATGGATAGGATCTACTCTTTAGGTACAGAAGACGATTTGAATTCCTAATCTCCTACAATTCCTTCAGAATTCCCTAGATCTCGTTAGCTGACTTACCTTCTCTAATGTGCAGTATAATGCAGTCTTTGATTGACATCTTTAACATTGTCCTTGCTCTGCTTTCTCATTTCTCCCAATCTGGGACCGATGCTTATCCAGCCACGGGCCTCGGCTCATCCCCATTCACAATCATCCAAGCACTCTGTGATTCTAGCAGAGTTTGCATCTTGAACTTCCAATTTGCATATTTGGAACCATCGAGCTTGTCATGCTCGTTCATGCATGCTTCAAATATATTGTTATTCATCTTGGCGATTTAGAAAGAAAAAAAAATCGACAGGTAAAAGATGTTAAATTTACCCCAGATCTGTGACAGAGACAGATCATTGTTCTTCAATGTTGTTTGATCTCACAGCACACCCGCAGATCACCGTGGCTTTCTCTCAGCCTCCAAACAACCTTTTGTTTTCAGTTACAGCCTTGTTATTGGCTTCCCCATGTAGCTTCTCTAATAGCTACAACCTTGTTCTTGGCTTCCCCTCGCAGCCACAGCCTTGTTATTGGCTTCCACGATCGTCGCAGAAGTTCCTGTCGTTTCTGCGACATCATCGCAACTGTACACGTCTTTGCTGTGATGAAAAATTTAGAAAATATGTGTGAAGGAGCTACAATACACTCATCACAGTGGTACACTCAAAACCAGCGACGATTTCGGAATTGTCGCAGTTATCCGCATTACAACTGTGATGATCTCGATTCAAAGAACCACCCACCAGCCAGCTTACAAGTTCCTCGGCCCTAACGCTCTGATACCATGATAAAAATGGAAATGTTTGTATTAATAAAAATAAAACCCATTGGTCAGCTCTACGAAAGAGAGTTTGAAGCAAGAGAGTTTGGCTCTGCAGAACGCTCTACATTATTCATGTACATTACACATTAAATAGAAACATGGTTTTAGGGAAGTTAGAACGACATCCTAAGAAATAGAAACTAATTCCTATCCTGAGGTTACGTGAACCAATTCTACCTATTCTAGGATATTCTCCATTATCTTCAACAGAAATCCCAAACCCTCCCCCTCTCTTACACTCACACCCCCTTCCTACCCTGCTTACCCCCAGCGTCAAAAGATGACTATTGAAATCACAATGCTCATTCATGATCCACCAATTCATCTCATTATTATCTGGAAAACATTACGCCACCCCCTCGTGGCAGCTTGTGAGTCCAAGCAGCATGCAACCATGCCTCTATTAAATTACTTTGAAGAGATTAGATACTTCACAACATTTGATCGTATGTTTCACATTGGAATATTCTTAATCATTGTGCCTTACTCAAGAGTACAGATGAAGATTAGATCGCGGCACCATTATTCGCTCATAGATTGTGAGGAAGGAGTCATTTCAGTTAGTTTTGAGATGATTGCAAAATCTTAGAGAGGTGGAATTCATTATGGAAATTTATAGGTTCACATGTGGTTGTAAAGCTCCTCCAAGCATAAATTGGAGAATAATTGCATGTTAATATACACTTCTGGCATTCAAGGAAATTCAAGACTTCATCATCCACTAAGGAATAGGAAGAAGATAGGGATAATTATCAATGTGGCATCCCATTATTGGAGTCATCAGAAGCTCAGCGATGAGCTTCATATATGTCTCTCTTGTGGTGAGCTCAAATTATGGTTAAAACACCATTGCAACTAGGAAATATGGCGTCTTTCCCTCTCCATTGTTGAGGTAAAAATATCAATTAGCTTTGTTTTCAACCTCATGAAAATTAAATTGAGTGCAGACGCTCTACAATGGTAGTTCATCAAGTTATCAGTGATAAGAAAATGTTATTAATTGGGTCCAGTTTCCCAATTATGGGTTGTGTTCCTAAGATTGGTCATGTTTCCTTTAGAATTCGTGGACTTCCAGTAGAGGCTCTTTATGTTTTGGAAAGACCTTTGTTCACACTCTCACCTTAGTTAGTCCCTTGGCTACCCACTATCCCTGCTTGACCATAACCCCTCCAATGGACTCAAGCTCTTCAGTGTCTGAATCTTCAACCTCTACATTTTTTTATGATTGCAGGAAGGTGCATGAGGCCATTAATTATGAAATCTATAACCTCCATGTCATGATTTATCAGCAAAAAGCATCATATTTAGCTCCTTGGACATAATGGAAGCACAACAATAGAGAATATCATGACTAAAGGATGAGGTGGATGCCCTTCGTCGCATAATTATGAATCTCAAGCTTCAGTAAGAGAGACCTCCCAGCCCAACAGTGGATCTAGTCCAAAACTTTGACCTCAACAGACCTACAAATGTTTTTGTGTAAAGTTCAATATTTTTTTGTAATGACTCGCTACAAATGCATAAGGTTTATGTAACAATTTTTTCAAATATAAACCACTAGGATAATAAGGGTACTTGATACACATGGGGTTTCTGATGTAATCTCAGTATGGGTAGTTAGTTAATGACAAGCATATCAGATGACCAAGAGAAATTTGTTAATGTAACTCTTCCAAGTATTTTCCACCACTAGGTGTGAATTTAATACACAAATATTCCATTTTGTTAAAAAAAAAAAAATTCTTTCAATTGCTTTATTTCTATATAAAGTAGATGTAAAATTAAGGTGAAAATTGAAGTATTTTATTTATGACCAACATTGGTGGTTTTTTGTTATTAAATTTATAGACATAGGGAGTTGTCTATATGTTGTTTTTTTGTTATTACATATATAGATAGAAGGAGTGGTCTATATGTGAGGCATTTTGGAGTTTCTGGCAGATTCTTGCCAGAATCCAATGAAAAAAATTGTGGTGAAATCTTGCTTTGTATTGTTTAAACTAGTATTTTGGTTGCATATATGCATTCAACACCCTCCAAAACCCCTAGGGTAGTTCGATTGTGAATATTTCACTCGTTAAAGTTGTGATTTCAATGAATCCCTCCTAGATTCTAGACAAATTAGATTGGAAAATAAACTGGAAAACTTTTCACAAAGTCTCACTTATAGACAACACATTTATATCATTTTTTATTGTAAGAATTATTTTATTATTTTAAAATGTAGCGTTACGTGACAACATCTCCTTCATAGTGTGTTTTAAATTGCATCCTGGCCCAACCAGCATAGATCCATCTTAACTCCAGACCTACCAAGCACTAAGAGGAATCAAATCCCAATAGGTGTACAATTTTTCTCAAGTTTTGGGCTCAAAAATAGGTTTACATCTTGAGAGATTTGATCCCTCTGAGTGTTTGGTAGATCCAAAGTTAAGATGGATCTATTTTGGTTTAGGGCTAATTTCTTTTGTTATTAGCATATATTTAGTTCAACTATTACATGCCAATTAGAATCACATATCATGTAATATCAATTATATTATTTTTACATGGCATCCATATTAAGTCGTAAAGGAATTACATATCTCTTTAATATTAAAAAGTAAATTATTTTTGTCTTCACTTCCTTTACATATCTCTTTAATATTAAAAAGTAAATTATTTTTGTCTTCACTTTCAATTACTTTATCTCTATAAAAAAAAAAAAAATGGATGTAAAATTAAGATGGAAATTGAAGTATTTTATTTATGGCTGACATTGATTTTTTTTGCTATTACTATTTTTTAAAATTGTAAGTAGTATTTAATTATTTTTAAATGTAACATTATGTGACATCTCCCTCGTAATAAGTTGAAGAGATCTCTCAACACAATTACAATCCCATCATAAATAAATTATTGTCAACTAAAACTATATTTATAATTCAAATAATTAAGAAATGTCATAATAGTTTTATATTTCAAATAATAAGAACAAAATTTTTAGACATCTCTATTTTAGAGTGGGGCTTCAATTTAATTATTAATAATATTAGGTGGATGGTACCGATTTAACTTTTACAAATATTCTTAATAGTATTCACAATTCAAATTTTGAAATTTATTTTCAAAGTAGATATGTTTTTTTTGTCATTTTAATTCAGCTGATTAATTTAAAGATATATATATATCATATGAGTAAGTGTCATGTAAGATGACTTATGATATTTTGAGTATGTTTATTGATAAACCATGGCATTGGTCCATGATATTATAACAAAACCTATTTAAAATTAAGAACTTCATAGTAAAATGAGGGTGAATCAATGAATCTCATGATTTAGAACATTGTTAATGTATATATATTTAACTTATATATTAATTATTTTTATAATTAATAATCATTTAAATAAAGTTGTAATTCAGTTAATTTTAATTTTTTTAATATTCATGATTAAGAATGTGGTTAATGTATATATATTTAATTTATATATTAATTTTTTTATAATGAATAATAATTTAAATAAAATTATAATTTAGTTTTTTTTTTTTTTTAACAATATGAGATGTATCATTAGATAAGTGTTCTGATTTTTATTATTGGTTGATGCTTATTGGTGTTTATTAGCCATTTAATTTATATGACTATGCTAGTTTATTAATATTGAGTTCAAATTAGACATCAAATTGGTGTATGAAATCTCTTGTTTATGATACAAAGGACCCACCTAAAATATATATAAATATACATAAGATATACATACTTTAACCCCTCTAAATTTGAACTTATAACTTTTTATGAAAAAACACTTGTTTTTAACCATTAAACTTATTCAAAAGTTTTAAATTAAATAAATTAATAAATTATATATTCTAAAAATTAGTTCCAATATAATTTCCAAAAAAAATTGATAACTAAAATTCTCCTCTTTCTTTTTCAAGTTGTATGAATTTAAATTTTTTATTAGTAAAAAATCCCCTCTTTCTTTTCAAGTTGTATGAATTTGCTTTGGAATAGGTTAATTATAAGTTATAATTCATTTCTTTAAATTAGGATTTAATGTAATAGGGTGATATGTATTTATAAATTTAGTCTCGAGGATGTGGTCCAATGGTTAGGTGGGGACGTTTGGTCTTCACAGGTTTAGTGGTCCAATCCTGAGCAGAAATTTGTATGCGTGAGAACTGCTTCAATGGCAATTTCATTTCTTCAAATGAAAAAACAGCATTGCGGAGACCATCATAGTGGACAAAGTCCATTTATAGATTTGGTTGGAATATGTAGATTATAAGATATTTAATATAATTGTATTTAATTAAATATTAAAGTTTGACATATAATTTTAATGTTAGTTTTTGTTATGCATAAAAATTGTATATACAAAAAATTATAATAAAATAAATAATTTTGATTTGGATAAAAATAAAGTTGATAAGTTTCTATCAAATAAAGATAAGGCGTTCTCTACTGAGGCCACAAATTCGTCCATAAAGTTATTTTTTGTTGGAATCTGATGATTTTGTTTTTCAAAAAATCTGATCATAGGAATGTTTGAATTGTTTTTTTGATAGTGGAAATGGATTCGGCACCATCAATAACACCCTGGGCACCCAAAATCCAGAGCTGTAACCCAGATTTCACAAAAAATTTGTTGAAATTTGGCAAAAATCATGCCAAAATTTCCACTATTTTCCGAGCTAAATTGTGGCCTCGGTAGACTACTCTTAAAGATAATATTAAAAATCATTATAATTTTGTGTTAGCTTTTTTTACTTTTATTAATTTTTTTATTCAAAAATATAGATTTAAAACCGAAACACAAAGATACAATGGAAACTCGACTTAGCCCCAAGGGATAGCTCAGTTGGTTGAGTTCTTGTTGCTAAGTACCTTTCCAATTGGGAGGTCACAGGGTCAAATCTCCTCGACGCCCTTGGGTTTAGGCCTGACATATTAGGCCGGAAGATAGATCCCTTTGGGGGTATATACCCGGATTATTGCTCGTGGATGTAGTAGCCACTTAATGACCCTGAACCACAGTTGAAAATGAAAACTCGACTTCAATTAATAAATGGAAAATGTTGAAACTATATACATGCAGAATTAAAGAAAACTAGCTTGAATGGTGGTAGTTGATCTCTAAGAAGAGATGTGAGAGATACGCCCTTTTGAATTGTGTTACAATGAGGCTCTAAGACTTTTTATTATAAAGAAGCAATGAAAAACCCTAAACATCCAAAAACCTAACACTAAGAGATGAAGCACCAAAAGCTTATGGGCCTCGATGGGGTAAGTTGGAACTTCAACTTCCCAAGGTTGTAACTTTGGCATAAAATTTTCCTTTGGTGCATATGATATCTCATTGAAAAGTTCTATCTGAGTACAATTTCTAATTGCTCTCATCGTCACATTTCCCCAAAAAATGTCATTTAGTGCCTCAAAATGACTCCAAAAATTTAGGAGTTGAAAACTATCAAAATAGGAAAATTGTGTTGTGAGCCAGTGGAATAGGTGGATGGCCACTGATATCCACCTAGATCAATTCTAAAAGAAAATATAATGACCATCGTTTTGAATGATAAAGAGAATCAAGTAACTAATAAAAATATTAAAAATGCTTTTAACAACTTTTTAAATTTTAATAAGGTAAATGGCTCCAAATCGCTAATTAAAAGAAAAATATGTAACACATAAATAAAAAGTAGAGAAGCTTTGCACATATTTAAGTTAGATCCTAAGCAATTCTAGAGGAAAATTCAAAATTGTAAAACTAAAGAAAACAATATGATTCTCTTGTGGGGCCAAAATTCGTACCAACATTAAACCCTTTATACAAATAAAGAAGTTTATTCCGTAAAGGACAAAATTTGGGGATATGCAGCTCACAAATGGAAAAGTTAAAGACCTTGAAGGCTATGTTACATTGTGTTATATTCTTTCCATGTATTTAACAGGGGGTTTGAAGGGCACCCGTAACCCCACTTTATGGGATTCGGGGCAACGCCCCGGAAAACTTTGGTTTTGGACCCTATGTTAGGTTGGGCGGACCCACCTATGGTTTTGTGCATGATTTTCACACATGTTTTTTGGACACGATGGTTTTTGGTCCATGGTATTGGATGCTTCGGCATGTATAAATATGTATTGGAACATTGAAAGGAACATAATGAAAAATCAAGCTGGTAGTCCCGGTTTTGGGATCCAGAGGAAAATCTCTGTGTGTAAGTGTTTTATGTGTTATGATCTCGCATTGTTTATTTTATGTGTTTTAGAATTCGTATGCAGGTAATTTCTAGATGGGGTTAAAACCTACATTTGGTATCAAAGTTGTTTTGGCTTCAATGGGATGCCTTTGTTGCTGAGAGGTTTCGCTCGGGCCTGTGGTAGACCCTGTTCAGTGGAAAAACTGCAAGATCGATTATGGTGGTGAAAGAAGATGGAGAGAAGTGGAAATATAGAGATCGAGAAATTTAATGGTCAGAGTTTTGAGTTGTGGAAACTCAAGATGGAGGATCTGTTGGTGGATAAAGACCAGTGGATCATGATAGATCCGGGTACTAAACCAGCGGGAGTGACTGATGAAGAATGGAAGAAGTTGGATCGAAGGGCAAAGAGCACAATACAATTGTGTGTCTCAGATTCAGTATTGCTCAATGTATCAGGAGAAGCTACGGCGAAGGCTTTATGGGACAAGTTAGGGACTTTGTACCAATCTAAGTCTCTGGTGAATAAACTGTCTTGTGGAAAAAGTTGTATAACTTGAGGATGAAATATGGAGACTCAGTGACAAAGCATCTGAATGCATTTACTACTGTGGTAAGTCAGTTAGCATCTGTTGATATTAAAATTTCAGATGAAGATAAGTGCATCAGTTTGTTGTGTTCTCTACCAGATTCATGGGATAGTTTGGTTATTGCAATAAGTAGCAATGCAACTGCCTTTCATTTTGATGAAATAGTCTCATCTTTGCTGACGGAGGAGATGAGATGGAAAAATATGGAGAGCCAAAATGGTGATGCCTTGTCTATACGAGGGCGAACCCAATTCATTTTGAAATTCAACCTCAGTTATTTCTTCTTCTTCGTCTCCTTCCTCATCATGTGTCTATTGCTTATTGTGCTTCGTCATAAACAATACTCTTCCGTCGAATTCTTCTTCGTTATCATTGTCTTCTTCGGATGAGTCTATCTTCTTTAGAGAAGAAACTTTTCTTAAACCATTTCTTCTTGCCTTGCATGTTGAACTTCCTAGGACTTTTCTTTCCTTTCGTGACAACCTCATTTTTGTGAGGACATTGGCTGCAAAATTCCCAACCTCACCACAATCAGAACATATTAATGGAAGTTTACCTTTGAATGTTCCCGTACATGTTCTCATTTTCCACGTGAAATAAGCAAACTCTTTATCTTAGAATTCTTCTTCATCTTCTTCCTTTTCCTCATCCTTACAATTGCAAGTTTTTTCTTTCAGAATCTGCTTGTCCTTACTATTCTTCTTGGATGCAGAAAATGTTGTTTCTAAGTGAGATGTATCATCCTCTTCTTCAATCCTCATTTCATATGCCGTAAGAATTCCATGCAATACATCTATGCTGAGATTGGTCAAATTCGATCCATCTTCCATGACAGATACCTTAGGGTTAAATCTTGCTTGAAAGGTTCTGAGGATCTTTTGGACAACAATTTTTGTTTCAACGGGTTCTCCAAAACCTTCCAAAGTAATTGTTGTTTCATAAACACGCTGAAAGTATGCAACAATATCTTCATCTTCCCTCATTTTGAGTTGCTCAAATTTTTCCCTGAAAATTTGAAGCTTTGCTTCTTTCACCTTTGAGTCACCTACATATATATTTTCAAGCTTGCCCCATACCTCTTTAGTGGTTTTTCAACTCAATACCTTAATACAAACATATTCGATAAGCCCATTGATAATAAGATCTTTCACCTTTGCATCATATACCATATTTTTCTTACCTTGTTCATCATGGGTCAGTGTGAAGCCTTCGTCAACATTTCCCATACTTCATATCCTTGCGCCAGCAAATGAACCTGCATTCTTCCACTCCAAAGTGCATAGTTATTTCCATTAAACAAAAAAACTCTATTCTTAGTATATTCCATGATCTCCTTCCAGTTGTTAGACTTCTATTCAAGGAACCAAGCTACGATACCAATTGTTGGAAATACTGAGGGGGGTGAATCAGTATTCCTTATCAATTATCACTTTTAAATATTTTCATAGCATTAATTAATCTTCAATTATTATTAATGTTTATGCAGTAATAACAATAAATAAAAGAACACAGTAGGCACAATAATTTTAGGTGGAAAACCCCTTCCGAGTCAAAAACCACTGAACTTTTTTCTAATAAATTCTTTAATCTTCAACCCCAACTGAAATGAAAACAAAAACTTCCTAGAATTATAGAAAAGCATTCTTCTCTAGCTCCCACTAGAAGGCTATCCCAATGCCCTGGTTTCTTTAGTAATCAACTGAATGGATGCCCCAACACCCTAGCAAGCCACAACTCACCCTAGTAACACCCTACCACCCTGAAGTGTTCACAAGCCCCAACCTGTAGGCAACTTCATACATCTACCTAACACCTCCCTGCCACCCTATAATGACTGAAATGAGACAAAAGTGTGGATTCTCGTAACAGGGACAACGATCCATGATACAATATGATTTACAATGATTTTGACCGAACAACCAATCACACTATGACCTGCAACGCAACCATGACATCATCCCAACAGAGTCTCCTATACCTTCCAATAATTCCTTTTCGACTCTAGGCAGATTGACTCTTTTACAATAATGACTCTTCCAATGATGACACTTTTACAAATGACTCTTTTACAAATTTACAACGATGACTCTTGGCCTTGACACTTCTTCACAATATACGGATGGTTGTCATGTCTTCAAAGGATGTCCTGTTGTAATGCTTCCTTTGATTTTATACTTCTGCCCTTGAATTCTTGCTTGAATTTGTGCTTGAATCATCTTCTACCTGCACGCAAAATTTGCCCGGTGAAACCAATCCCAAAACAAAACAAAATACCTTTCAACTTACCTCCGCCTGCAAAACACATGTAAGTGCATAATCATGAATAAATGCAAATTAAAATTACAATGTGTACCTAAAGTGTGTTTGTCACTTTTGTTGTTGACTTGTTCCAGAAGTAGACAAAGACTCCCACTCTTGATATAGTTCTGGACTCTATGTGAGACTATATCCAAAACTAAACTAAAGATATATACAATAAAAACTTATGGCAGACCCTAGACTTGTGATGGACCAAATTCTAAGTACAACAACAAAGACCATTCTATCAACTGTGACAAGATAAGTAACATGAACTTACAACATCATATAGATTTAGAAGACTTGGTGTAATATCATGAATATGTAGCATCAAATGTGTAGTATCAAGAATAGGACATCCGGAATATGGTATCAAAACTAACTGTGACATATAGAGACATAGAGATATAACCAAGACCCTGTATGTACCTACGTTGTCCTGTCAAAGATGATACTCGTATTTCAAATGTAAACACTAATCATACATACCTTGTTGTAGGAGTCTTACCCTTGACTTTTGATGTGTGGTCCTCACTACAATGATACTTGAATGCATATTTTTTCTTCCCTTCTAGGAGTTCGATATTGAATATGTTTTATCTATGTGATTTCGGATCTCTAGGGTCTGAAATTTCGTCCTTTGGTAGCCCTTTGAGTCCTCTTTCCAACCTTACAGGTCTAATCAATATTGTATTCTCAAGAAAACGTTATACCAAATCTCCCATGATGACCTGATTATAGACTAGTTCAGTAGAGCGAACTTGTACAAAGTGTCACGTCACTGTTGCGAGCCTCGACCCTAAAAATGCTACTCAACAAACTACAATCTGTCCTATTTTTATTACTATTTATGAAATTTGAATCCAATGCTCAGAGAGAAAGTTATGATGATTTTCCCACGTCACATGTTTGACATGGAATTCGGGAGCATGCAAAAAGCCTAACTCCCTCAGATCATATCTCTAAAAATATAGCGAACCAAGATCGAAAATTTGGTCACGAGGTTCACTGAGATTTCGGCTCAAATGGGTTTTAATTTCAAATTTTGAAGCTTCGCAAAAAAGTAAAAAAAATAAATAAAAATTAGCGAAAATTCCATAATGGCATGTTTGAAGCCACGAAATCCCTACTAGAGGAGGATATGAGGGTCATTATTTATATGAATGTCTTGAGTTGAGAGGGTCCTCAACAATTGAACGTTGGAGGGATTTTAGGGGCAAAAAATATTTATTAATTATTGATTATTCAATGACCACAACCAATTATGAGTGCCATGCCACAACCCCATAGGGTTTTAGCCCACTAACTAGGGTTACCAACTTCAAATATGAATATCTCTCAAACCGTGAAGAATTACTTGGCGTGCCATATATCAATGGAAACGTCTCAACGAGTAGAATCCATATAGAAGATCCTTGACTCAAAATAGAGTAAGCCGTGAAGTCAAAATTCCCTTGCAAGATCAGGGTAGCCCCTGGTGCTTCTTGGGTTGACATCAATGACAACCACTAATCAACAGAGAGTATATGATGGACCTCTTGGGGGTGAAGTTGTGATGTGCTACGTGGGTGTTCAGAATGAACAGGCCCATGTGACGGGCATGGAATCACCAGTGCATGAAGGCTAGGTTCCTAAAGGCATGAGTTGTCTCCCTATGAAAGCAAACTAGACATGGTAATAAAAGATTAAGTTTAATCTTAGCAACTTAATGAAGAATTCAACTTTGTAACTGCTAGAGAAGATAGAATGAGAGAGGAAAAACTTTATAGGGGAATATCTTTACACCCACAATTCAAATTTGAACTATGAATAGTCAAAAGAAAGAGAACTATGAGCATAATACATTTGGGAAGATAGGAATTTTATTTGGTCGCAGGAAATCCCTAGAAATTAAGGAAAAAGTTAGAGTGATTTTGGAAAGAATAAGAGAACTCAGTTAAACCTTCTGGAATGTCTAACTTTTTTCCCAAATTTCAAAGTTTCACTAGAAAACAATTTACATAAAGCTACTAGTGAGCAAAAAATGTTAGTGGCTACAAATTTTTGATTCTGACAAGAATTTCAAGGAATTTTTGCTGAAGATTTGTACAAGTCCAGAAGAAAACAGATATCATGAGAATTAAAGAGGAAGGATATATGTCGGGCATTAACAGCCCAAAAGAAGAAGTTGGAGCAACGAATATAAGTGTAGGAGATGCTGAAATAGAATCAAATGGTCACGGAATAAGTAGGTCAGAAACAGAGATCTGGAGGAAACTATGAGAAACCTCAAGATGGAGGTTCTCAATTTTAAACTTGATAATGTCGTACTAGTAAAAGAGAAGCAATAGGTCAATGCTCAAATTTTGCATAGTTTGAACAGAATTCGATAGTAATTAGACTAGCAACCTGAGTCTAGGAAATCTCAAGAAACTGAGAACAGGTTTGGTAAACAAGGTATTGGAAGTTCAACACGTGTTAAGAGTGATGACCAATAGTATTTATATGCATAAAGGAGGTCACATGAGAGAACTTACACCACTATGGAGACATACAACAGCCCTAGTGTGTCACCTATGAGAAGGTATAGAAAGAGAAGATCTCACAGGGACAACCTACAGGGGGAGTTGAGAAAGATTAAACCTCCCACTTTCAATGGAGAACATAAAAAGGGAAAATAATTTGAGGCTTGGATATTGGAAATGTATGGCATCTATTTAACTATTCTTCGAATATGGAAGCCTGAAATGTTATACACAATCGAAAAGGAAAGGCTCACCTATGGTGGGATGAACATAAAAAGGGAAAGTATTTGGATGAAGAGGCTAACATGGCCAAAATTTAAGGAATACTTCAATGGAAATATTTATCTAAACATTATTATGAAAATAATATGCATGAGTTTTTCAAACTGAATTTGCGAAACATGACTATGGAGGAATATGGTAGGACGTTCATAGCATTGTTAAGGTATGTCAACTCTATTAAGGACGAGAAGGTAAAAATTTAGAGGTATGTTAGTGGTTTGCCTTCATTATATGCAGATAGAATGCAATTAAATAAGCCCAAAACCCTAAATGTTGTCATGAGGAAGGTTGAGCAGTTATATGAGCAAAAAAGAAATAAATTTGCTATAAAAAAAGCACGGGACAATAAGAGGAAGAGTTTTATGGAGAAGATAAAGAAGGGATTCAAACCCTCACCATTAAAGAATGAGTCACAAGTGAAACATTAGTTAGCTTTGGTTTTCAGTAAACCAAGGGCAATGACTTTACAAGCATGAAACCTCAGTCCAACCTATCAAGTGTTGGGGCTTCCAAGGCTATCATAGATTTAAAGACTACCCTTATAAGGGTGGGAGACAGAGGACAATGAACAACATGAAGACAAATTATACAGTGGGAAAAGTGGGAAGAAGCATTCCAAGGATCTATGTTGCATTGGATAGCAAGCAAGCATAACACGAAGCGCATATGATCAAAATTGAAGGTAAGTTACATAACCAACCTATTTTTATTTTAATTGAATCCAGAGCTAGTCATAGTTATATTAACCCAAAATTGGTAGAAAAAAATAATTTGGAGAGAACCAAACACCAAAAGGCATGGTTGGTTCAATTAGCTATAGGAGAAAAGAGAAGACTTATAGAACTGATGAAAGAATGTCTAATTGATATGAATGGACTGAATACTAAATCTGAGTTGTATATAATATCATTAGGATCTTAGAACTACAAAGTTTGACTAACTCAGTACCAAAAAAGTCCTTAGTTAGGTCTTCAAAGCTTTTCTTGATCTACTAGCTAAATCAAGGTCCCCATCTAGTCAAAGAGGATTAGGTTTGAATCCTTACTTAAAAGAATAGCTTGGTATTGAGTTAGTCAAACTTTGTAGTTCTAAGGATATTACCTTCATTCCTTAGACTATGAATATCCTGCTCTAAGATATTACAAGGGAAATCCTTATCTAGAATGCCTTTTCTTATAAAAGGTAGAGTTGATATGTGAGACATAACAAATTGTGATATAACCTCATAGCATTATTTTCTGAGATTTCAATCCAAATGTATCGATTGAGGGTGTCTATTTTATGTAGCAAAATTGGAGGAGATACTCTCTTTTATATGAAAAGTTATTCCTCTGTTTCCCTTGCGAGAAGATTTATTGTTCCAAGTTAACCACAAAATGAATCCATCTATGTGAAAGACCTTAGACTCATCATGCTCCCAAGTTCCAATTGAAAAAATAATACTAATTTCACCCGAGATCTAACTTAACATAGGACTTTTACGCCATGGAACTCTACACCTATCCCTAATAATAGCTTTTCCTATTTCTAATTTGCCTTCCTTTCTTACTGCCTTCATCTTTTGACCCTACTTTCTTAATTTAGCTTGGTTTCTTGGGATGAGGTCCTCATTTATAAATGTTCTTGTTCCTTTTAGGTTTGGTGATTTACTGAGTATGAAAATTTATGGTCACTACAACTTACCTTAAACACGTATCATCTCATCTTTTATCTTTTCCCGGCCTTCTTGCTTATATGAGATAAGTTGTATCAATGTGACTTATTTTTTAGTAGTTATTTTACTATTTTAAAGGCATCCTCATCTTTCTGCTCTTTTATACTGACAATTAAAAGAGACAAAGTTTTATTGCACTCATGATCTAGCTCAATTAGCTTGTTCATTTCTTCTTTGATGGGTTTAATGTCTAATTTATTATCCGTACTACTTGGGGCCAAGTTGTTGTTGTTATTGTTTTTTTCTTTTTTCTTTTTTATTCTTCTTTTTTAAATATCATTTCTCAATATGTGATTTTCTTTAATCATTGAATGTTTTTGCTTTTCCATTTCTTGTATCCTATCTTCTATTATTTTTAGTTGGGTCTTGAACCCTAGTATTGTTTTTCTAGCAATTTGAATTTGATCTCAATCAATATAACTAATTCTAATGTATTTTCTATTTCTTTTTGTAGGAATATACAGGGTAA
Source organism: Pinus taeda (assembly GCA_000404065.3). Lineage (NCBI taxonomy): Eukaryota > Viridiplantae > Streptophyta > Pinopsida > Pinales > Pinaceae > Pinus > Pinus taeda. The sequence continues at coordinate 191,272 of APFE031194073.1, read as the reverse complement.
GTTCCTCAGACAGAACACCAAAAGGACACCGCTCACAAACAGATCACAGATCAATGCACCAGTATTTTGACGTGGTTAAAACCCTCAGAGAGGGAAACAGTCCACGGCCTGCGCCAACGTGGCTACTACAGGCAATTTATTAATAAAAGAATGAAAATTTACATAAGCTTCTCTCATGCACGGTTAACCTACAAATGACCCTCCATGCGCTTTAAATAGAATTCATGGACCAATCGGGTGTCAAGCCACAGATCAAGTGTCGGTAATACCGAGGAGAGAATGAACCGTCGGATCACTACATATCGTGACCGTCGGATTGTAAGTTACAAAATGTACAACGGTAAGAAACACACTTTACCTAACTCTATACCTAACTCTATACTAGACCAAGTTGAACTTAACTATTTCCTATGTGTCGGAATATCCTAACATCCCCCCTTAAGAACAACTTGGGATAGGATTGAAGGATTTACAAATATGACACAATAGGAGAAGGAAGGAGGCACTAGAGCCTATCCCCCCTTAGTGACAACTTCCTGAACTCCAAGAATATATCGAAGTTTAGTGAACTTCGCCTCTGTGAGAGCCTTTGTGAAGATGTCTGCAACCTGATCATCTGTTGAACAATATTGCACTTCAAGAACATGGTCATGAATGAGCTTTCTGATGAAGTGCATGTGAAGTTCAATGTGTTTGCTGCGCTGATGCTGAACTGGATCTTTGCAAAGCTGAATGGCACTTTGATTATCACACCAAAGTGTAGTCGGATGCTGTTACTCAAAGCCAAATTCTGATAGGATCTGACGAAGCCACAAGGCTTCCTTACTAGCTTCCACGGCACCACGATACTCTGCTTCTGCTGACAAAAGAGAAATGGCAACCTGTTTCTTATAAGCCCATGTAATAGGTCCTGAACCAAGAGTGAAGACATAACCGACAGTAGACTTCCGATCCTCAGGGTCACCAACCCAATCAGAATCAGTGAAACCAACTAATAGAGGAGCTGCTTTGGCACTGTAATGAATCTCAAACTATATTGTACCTCGAACATAACGAAGTATTCTTTTAGCTGCTTTCCAATGACTTTCACGGGGGTTTTGCATAAAACGAGCAACAAGGCCA
>APFE031194073.1:148130-187964 GCA_000404065.3 Pinus taeda | reverse complement strand
ATTTTTCCTTTTAGCTACACCATTTTGTTGTGGAGTGTATGGAACAGTATGTTGCATTTGAATTCCATTTTCGGTGCAAAAGTTGATGAATGTTTTTTTAACATATTCTCCACCATTATCAGTTCTTAGCTTAAGAATTGATGTCCAGATTGTTTTTCAACAAAGGCTTTGAAGGCCAAAAATGTGTTAAATACTTCGCTCTTGAGTTTTAAGAAGTATACCCAAGTGCGTCTGGAGAAATCATCAATGAAAGTTAAGAAATACTTGCAGCCAGAGAATGAAGCAACAGGAAGTGGACCACACAAATCATTGTGAACAAGCTGTAAAGGGGCTGAGGCGTGCCAAGAGGCACGTTTTTCAAAACTGTCCCGATGATGTTTTCCGAGTACACATCCGGAATAAACACCATCTCTGCAAGATACCATAGGAAGACCTGTCACCATATTTTCTTTACATAGATGCTGAAGGGAGCGATAGTTTAAGTGACCAAATCGCTCATGCCAAAGTTTGCTCACTTCATCATTATGAGCAACAAATACTGAGGGAAGATTTGATGACCCAAAAGTTGTGAAACTTATACAACCTTGTGGAATCATCAGCAATACCAGTAGCTAGAATCTGTTTAGGATCTCTTAGATCCTTGATTACAACATCATGAGGTGAAAATTCAACAATTTTACCTTCACCTGAATGAGTTATCTGATATACAGATAGAAGGTTGCTGGATAAGGTTGGAACACATAATACATCACTAAACTGACCATTGTCTAGATGAACAGTTCCAGTCCCTACAACATTAAGAGATCTATCATCACCAACATATATATTTTTGGTGTTACAATCATGTAAAGAAGAAAACATGGCTTTGTTTTTGGCCATGTGATAAGAGGCTCCAGAATCAATGAGCCACTCATGAGAATGAGAAGAAGAAGATACATTTAATGCATAACCAGACTGAGATGATTGACAACGACATGCAGAAAGTGCCATTCCTGAAGATGAAGTTGAAGTTGAAGTAGAAGAATGCTCCACATGGATGTTATGTTTCTTCATTGCGGCTTCCAAGGCTTCCATCTTCTTAAAGCATTTAGATTCTAAGTGGCCATCTCGATTACAAAAGTTACAATGTCTATCAGTCTTCTTCCATTTGTTTTTATTGGTCTTATCATTTTGCTGAAATGATCTTTCATTTTGAGACTGAGTTTGCTTAGGACCCTTGTTTGGTTTAGGACCATTCTTTTTAGGATATGACTTCTTAGGATTCTTTAAATTTGGTTGCTGCTGGGCGGCTAACTCTTTCTTGGAAGAGTTTCCAAGATTAAGAAGACCAAGGTGTAAGAGTTTTTCTTGTTCTCTTATTAAAGAATCACAAAAAAGAGTCAAAGGAAGGGGCCTTGTAGTCTTTTCCTTGACAAATGAAAGCTTCCCTTGTAGAATGGAAGGTGGAAACAAATACAGAGTAGGCTGGTCCCAACTTAGTAAGGATGGAATAAATAAGTTTACTATCTTCTTTCTTAACCTTAACACCTTCCAAGAGATATCTAAGGGTCTTGAATTTGGACAAGAAATCTTCAATGCAAGAAAAATTATTAGGATCCAATGTAAGCAACTCATTTTCAAGTTGATGGGCTCTAATTTCATTTTTAATCCCAAAAACTTTAGTGATTTGTTCCAATGCTTCATGAGGAGTATCAAGTTCTGCAATATGGAATCTAAGATCAGGAGAAATAGACATCCCTATCAAACCACGTTCTTGATCTTGTCTATTTTCCCATTTTGCAACCTTGTCTTCATCTTTTGGTTTCTTCTCTTGGCCCGTGGCTATTCTGTAGAGACCTTTACTTCTAAGTAAATCTTCCATGTAGGATACCCATTGGAAGTAGTTAGTGCTGTCAATAATGACTTGGCATGGACTTTCCATTTTTTCAAAAAAACTGAAGCTGAAGATGCTGAAAGTAAGTGTTCCAATGGATAGATCTCGAAAAATTAGGCTGTTTTAAAAAAAACGGCTCTGAAAAAGGCTTCCGGATGAAGAAGTTATGGCTTTTTGAAAAATTTTGTTGAAGTTGCCGGCAAAGTGCGCGAATGTGCGGGAATTAAAAAAACGCCCCCACAAAATGGAGATTTGAACCCAAGACCTCTACTCTCTTAAAAGAACTTTGAACCAATTGATCTATACAAAAATTTGAGAGAGAGAGAGAGAGAGAGGGGGGGGGCTTTGGGTTTGCGTGCTTGCCTTGAGAAACCTCTTTTTCCCTACAAAACACAAAACACAAAACCCAACACGGACATGCAAAGAAAAACGAACCTTATGGCTCGAAGTTTAGCTTTACCCAAAAAACTAAATATTTAAAAAAAATTTAGCTTTAGCCGAAAAACTAAATATTTTTCTCAATGTTTCTGATTTTCCGAGATCACACTAAGGTGCAGGGAAAAGAGCATACGCATGAGAAAAAAAATCCTTCCTTTCTGTTTCTGATTTGCCCAGATCGCACAGAGTCGCAGGGTAAAGAGCATACGCAGAAATGAAGGGTATAGATCCGGTTAAAAAAAACTAAATAAACCGAAACCGAAATAAGCAGAGAGAAAATAACAGTAAACTGCAAAATAAAGACTGTATACCTCCAGATCTTAAAAATGACGCAGATAGGGCTACCGGAAACCTTTTCGCGTGAAACGAAAGGGGTTCCTCACTGGAACAGATGCTCTGAACACAACAGAGCAGTCCTCTCGGCCCGAAAGTAGTCAGAAACAGTATATCTAGGAAACGACAGCCGCATGCAGTTCTACCGGCTTTAGATTTGGATCACCAACGGACGCGGCCCTCAAATAGCTCTGATACCTTGTAGGAATTTACAGGGTAAGTTCCTCAGACAGAACACCAAAAGGACACCGCTCACAACCAGATCTCAAATCAATACACCAGTATTTTTGATGTGGTTAAAACCCTCAAAGAGGGAAACAATCCACGGCCTGCGCCAACATGGCTACTACAGGCAATTTATTAATAAAAGAATGAAAATTTACATAAGCTTTCTCTCATAGACGGATTACCCGAACAATGACCCTCCATGCGCTTTAAATAGAACTCATGGACCAATTGAGTGTCAAGCTACAGATCAAGTTTCGGTAATACCGAGGAGAGAGTGAACCGTCGGATCACTACATATCGTGACCGTCGGATTGTAAGTTACAAAATGTACAACAGTAAAGAAACACACTTTACCTAACTCTATACCTAACTCTATACTAGACCAAGTTGAACTTAACTATTTCCTATGTGTCGGAATATTTCTAACACTTTTATTCCCTCCTTTTTTCCATTGAATATTGAAACGATCATAAAGACTTTCTAGAGTAAATTTGCTTGGCCCTCCCTTGTTAGGTTGAGGTTTCAACATATGTGGCTAAGTAATTTAGTCATTCACCGGAACATAAAAAAATTATTACACCACAAAATAAATAAAAAAATTTCACCAAAGAGTATTATGAGCATCCAAATGATATATTTCAATCTACAGGAACTCCACCGAACAATATTAGAAATATCAACCCCATAAACTATATATGCCTGTAGGTAATTATCTTACTGTGGATTGGAATATGGCATACTTAGCCCATTTTATTTTTATGTCCTCAACACCTTCTCACTAGGAATATAATTCTTATTAGAGGTGGTAAAACTCGATATTGACCATTCAAAAATTCTGCAAAAATTGAAGAGAGTTAATGCCAGAGTACTACCATCTACAAGAAATAATGGGAAAAGCATATAGTTCTATTTCATTCTTTTTTAAACAAACTATTTGAAATTATGGAAGAATTATGAATAGTTAACGCTACAATTCTAACATATGTAGGAAATAACAAGAAATATAAAGTATTGCACCATTCTTTTTAAACAAAAAAAAAATACACAGAAGTAAACAAAACCGTATCTGGTGAACACATAGCAGGCCTCAAGGGATAAACTGTACAAATTCTTGCTTTCTGAGAAAGTACAGGCAAGACGAAATAATATAGAAGCGCTGAGAGCCTCATACACGAACTGCTAATACTGAAAATGAACAATTGTGTGCATGTATAGCATAGCAAATGACAAGAATTTAAAAACCCTAGCCTCATCCAGGTTATCCGAAACTTGAGCCCTAACGGGACCCAATGGGACTCCGAGGCCGAATACTTCAAATAAATTCTCTCTCGTCAATTGAGAACTTACTAGGGATGAAACCCTCTACGCAAGCTTTCGAAAAGCTTGATAGCCGACCCAATGGGACTCCGAGGCCGAATACTTCAAATAAATTCTCTCTCGTCAATCGAGAACTTACTAGGGATGAAACCCTCTACGCAAGCTTTCGGAAAGCTTGATAGCCGTGAACAATTCCAGAGAGAATAGTGGATGGAGAGAAATTAAAATAAACCCAAACCCTATTTGGTGATGTTTCAGACCAAATAGGTACAACGATAAACTATGTAGAATGGCGCGAAGGAGGAAAAGACCTAAGGGGTTTAATTAACAAATATAACGACAATGAATCGAGTTGTATGATGGCTCAAAGCCACATTTCATAATAAACCATAACCCTCTGCGCACAAATCTCATTAACCGGAAAAAAAAAAAATAAATAAATAAATAAATAAATATAAATAAAAAATAAAAACATAAGAGCTAAGAGGTTAATCCGGACCCATTATATATTATATATATATAATTATATATATATATTATATATAATATTCACAAAATGTTTAATGCATAGAGGAAATTAACCAAGCGTGCATTGGTACAGTCATACCAGACACACTACAAAATTGATATAATTGTGTTACCCTCTTGAAAGTACATCATAGTATTAAATGGCTAGAAACTTTGTACGGAGAAAGTGTCAATTGTTCATAATCCCATCACTACAAAACTAAGTGATTAGAACACTTTTATTGAAAAAGTATTGACAACTCTACATTGTTATCATGTTTATGTCATTGTATGATAGATTGCACTTATAAACATAACATATATAATAATCACAAAAGTTAAAGATGGTTTACAAAGTATGATACAAATGCCAATAGTGATGACATTACCAAAGTAGACGATGTGTTATACAAAAATGTTTTCCTAGCCGACTAAATTTTACCATTTTTCTATTTCTTCACTTCACTCAAAATTTTCTAAATACTATATAAAATCTTTCAAATTTTAAAAATTTATATGAAATATCACTAACATTTTAAAATTTAATAAAATTTAGAAAAAAATTCATTTTTTTTAATTTTTCTCAATTACCACATTAATCCAAAGCATTTAACAAAACTCTAACTAACAATCCTCATAAAACATCCATGTACTCTAATTATCATTCTATCCAAAGCCATTACGAAATCCTAAATAACAATCCTCATAAAACATCATATACCCTAATTAAACAAATTAAAATAAAAAATGATTAAAAAAAATTACTTAATACAAAATATAAAACAAATTATAAATCTATATACAAAAATTTCATCCAAAATACTAACCCTTATATAATACAAAACAGATTTATAATATATAAAAACTCACAAAAATATGAAACAAATTTATAAAAATTTATTTATATAAAAGCTCACAAAAATATGAAACAAATTTATGAAAAATTATTTTACATAAACTTTTTAAATTTCACATAAAAGGTTTTTATTTACAAAAACCTTACAAATTTCACATAAAAGGTTTTTATTTACAAAAACCTTACATGCAGTTATTAAGCAAGAAAAAGGCCGATTTTATGGTTTCAAGGAGGGAAGAATTAATTTTCCTCAACAAAAATAATCCCAAATTATTTTGGAAGGAGCTCCAACCGAACAAAACAAAAAAAAAATACAAACTGGAAATAGCATTATAGCTTCTGAATGGTTTGACTGTGCAAGACAACTCTATGAGTAGATTCCCAAGGGTGACCCTACCCCCTTGGTCAACACTGATACTGAACTCTTCACAATGCAAGAGGTAGAGATAGGTATCAAGAAGTTGGGTGTTGGAAAAGAAAGACTTAGCTGAACTCCAAACAGAATATCTAAAGTGGGGCTCAAAGATTCTTGCACCTCACATTACAAAAAAAATTCAACAACATCATACAACAAGGGCTCCCCACAGATTGGACAACTAATCTGGCAATACCTATTTTCAAGAGCGGTGACGTCAATAATCCCTCCAATTATAGGACCATTATGATAAACTCTTTGTTTGCAAAGCTATTTGGAAGCATGCTAGAAAACAAAATTAACAAGTGGCTAAAAGAAAGAGATAAGCGTGCTAAAGGGCAAGCAGGTTTTAAACCTAAACATTCCACAGTTGATCATTGTATAACGTTAAGGCACATCATTGAAAAAGTTTGCGAGAAAAAAGAAGTCTTTTGTTGCTTTGTTAATTTAAGAAAAACGTTTGACTCAGTTCCTAGGGATATGATTTGGCACATAATGGAGGAACTCGGGATTCCTAAACATTTGAGAGCAATTATGCATAGGCTGTATGAAGAGGTGAAAGTCAAAATTAGAACTTCAACAGGCATTTCTGAAAGTTTCAAAAGCGATATCGGGGTCAAGCAAAGTTGCCCACTGTCTCCTACCCTTTTTGGTTTATATATCGACAAACTTGAGTGGTTAAATTCGCAAAGGGGTGATGGTATCTATTTGGGCAAGTTTGTTATAAGGCTTCTTTTGTATGCAAATGACCTTATTTTGATTGTTAAATCGGCTCTTGGCTTGCAAGAGCACTTACTATCCCTTGAACATTTTTGTAGAAGTGTGGAGATGCAAGTCAATATCAGCCAAACGAAAATAGTGGTTTTCTCTAAGAAAATAAAACATAACCAACATAAGTTCTACTTTGAAAGCAACATTCTATAAGAAATTATGGATTACAAATATCTCATAATTGACTTCAACAAAAATCTAAGCTGGAATGGTTGTAAAAAGAAAAGAACTTTGGGGGGTTGGAAAGCATTTTATGCTTTTCAAAATAGGTGTAGAGAGACAGAGTTATGAGACTAGAAAACCACTCATTCTTTTTGGGCTTCTAATGATTTTGGTGATTCTCTATGGTTGTGAACTATGGGCTTGCATACATCCGACATGTAGTAGAGACAAATTGAGAAAATTCAGAAGCGTTTGATTACAAACAAATTCAAGATTAAAAGTGTGGCTCCTTATGCTATATGTTAATTGCAACAGGGACTGCTCCTATTGAAACAATTTCTATGGCGCGAGCCATAAGGTATTTAAAAAAATATGAGCAAATGGAAAAGGGTAGATGGCCTAAGGTTGTCTTTAATGATAGATTGTGCAAGAGAAAAAATACTGAAATGCAGCAAAATAACAAATGGTTTAGTAAATAGGGTATTTGTTTGAACGTGTGTCTCATAAACAACAAAGAAATAAAAGTTTTTGTTCTGGAAAAGTTTCACAAGCGTACTTGGGATAAGGAGCTAGGAAGAAAGAAAAAATATTATATTGAAGTGTTTAATCCCACTCATAGTCATCAACCAAAAGCATATATAGAAGCCAATATCTCTTGGAGAGTCAAAATTCGTATTACTCAGCTAAGGACAAATTCTCATCAACTCCGTTGTGAAACTCGACGGAAAATGCCAAAAGAAGTGTGGGAAAAAACGAGTGTACATTTTTTGTTCTTCTAGAAAAGTGGAAACGGAAAAACATTTTATTTTTGAGTGTGAGGCCTTCAAAGACAAAAAGGAAAATTATGCAGATATGCTAGCACTTATCTTTTGGAATAATCTATTTAACAAGGGTTTGTCGAGAAGTTGGGAGCATTTATTTTGAAGCTTCACAGAAAAAGGGTCGAATACATCAAGCAAATGAAGAAGCAATCTATCCCTTAAACTATCTTTAGCCTCGTGGACATTAAAATAATTTCTTTCTTTCTTTTTTTACAAAAATAACCATAAAAATTTAAAATTTTAATAATGGGGTTTTATTATATTTACATTTGTTATTAAATTAATGATTCAAACAAACAAATTATATTTATTTATATATTTTTGTATTATTTATATTAATAATTTATTCTTTATAGTAATTAATATTATTTATTTATTTTTTAACTTATTTTGAATCTTATTAAAATTTTGATTTCACTTATTTTAATATTTTTCATTAATTATTGTGAACATTTGATTCTAGATAATCTTTTTATCAATTTTTCATCTTTGACCATCAACGTCTCTCCATTTATGACTTACACCTCTCACCTATTTATCTCTCAACACTTCATCAGATTCCATATCTAAGGATGAGCCACACTTACAAGCTCGCAACCAAAAATTTTGATCTGAGTGATCCACAAATGCCAAAACAACAAAACTTTCAAATACTTATAAACCAGAGCTTATATTAATAAAAAAAAATACACTTAAACAAATAATAAAAATAAAATAACAAATGTGAAGTCTTAAGAGAAATAAAAGTTTTAAATTAAGAGCCCTAGAAACATGTAATTTTAAGGACACCCTAATTAAAAAGTCATTTTAATACTTCTTGACAACGATTTCAATATTTGATAATCGTCAGGCCGTTTAAGGGGCTCGATTGGATTGGCATATGTGCCATTATCAGCACGGTCATGGCATCTTCATTCATATTACAATAACCTAACCCCCTACCCTACATTTTGAAGAAGACGCTACCACCTATATCCTGAGATGCCCAATAACTTAGCCTCCTATATAGACTTCATCCAAAAATTTATTACCCGCGCTCAAAATCCCGAAGATGCAAAAAAAATCGATTCATACAAGCATTTCCAACATTTCCCAACGTAAAAAGAATGAAAAAAATGACAATTTTACATGTGAACTTTTACATGCATTCCATGCAAGCAATGGTACACTCAATTCATGATACAACAAATTAAATACCTGCAGTCACCTCTTCGACTGCAAATGTCATAACCCTGAAAAATGGGCTATCATAACTGGAGAATTCGACAAGCCAACATTAACTTTCAAGGGCCCAAATAAATAGTACAATTCAACAAAACAAAACTTCACAGAGAAGCCAGAAGAAAAGATGGCTTTAGAACAAAATTCGGGATACATAAAACGGTGGCATTTGTCCAAATGATGAATCCTTCTAGTGAAATGAAAATAGCCTTCTAAGTCGATACAATCAGACTGCCTTAAACTAGAAAACTCATGCTGCTTTAGTCTTGCGTGAGGGAGGACGACGAAAAATGCTGATAAGATCATCCAAACCCTGTTTACAAAAGTAAGAACCCACATTAGAAAAGATAAGGCTGACAAAGAACATTATTATGAATAACAGGCTCCAAAATGCAGAAACTTACCCTTGTTGTGATCACCAGGAAAATAAAGAGAACACTCAAATATGTTGCCACTGCCAGCAAGATAACTAAGTCAAAGGTTACGCTTGCAACCTGCATTAATAGAGCTTACAGGTGTCAATGATAGCTGGCACTCTCACAAATGGGAACAGTGATAGAAAATAATATACGTTTATATTCACTTAAAAATACATGACAGAATCATAACATCCCAGGACCAATTAATAATTTGGTTTGGTTAATTACAACACGATTTCTAGAGCTTCTCACCTCCTTGTTTTCATTGTGCCTAAGTGCACAAAAATGTTTCAAAGCAATAGATTGACAGGCACACAGATACTAACATTTAAATTTAAGGTGACAACCTGATTACATACTTGGATTGTACTTCTCAATACTATCCATTTCAAGTTAAATCTAAAATTTATTCTCAATAAACACCAGGTCAGAACCATTTTGGGTCAAGCCATAAAGCTAAAATGATTTCTGTCAAGTCAAATTAGCATGCTACTTTGTTCCCTCAAGCGAAGACAACCCAACTGACAAATTTTATGGCAATCCTATTTCATTCAACTATTCCGTGGCAAAATCCATGTTTTTATGGTTATAATCAACCAACCAGATTCTATTCATTCAATAGATAGGAAGCATGCATGCAATGCTATGTTTTCAAAATCAAATCATAATACCAGCAAACATGACCCGTCCCTCAGAAAATTTAGGAACAATATAAATGTAAAATTATTACCTGGTAGATACTAAGCTTTGCCTGCGTTACATCATAGAAAGTGAACATGCCATCTATTGATTCATGTTGCACGCTGACCTCGACAGTATGATCAGATAATTCCTGTCATTTAAACAGTTTATGTTTGATTATAAAGAGCACAAGCAATAAAATATTAGAGAATGTTAAATACTTCTTGCCAGATTAAACAGAACTCTCTCTGATTAATTAACCAACGTAACTTTGAAATGCATGAATAGGAAACAAATAAACCACTTTAATTACAACTTGGATATGCTAAATGAGATGATAGGGACAGAACTGTGATTTATGATATGTTGAGGTAGGGATGTTGAGAAAGCTATGAAATAAGCTCCAAACATTACCAATGTTCAATGACAAATGTAGGCATCATATCAGACAAGCAGGGTGTTAAGATGTATTCTGATATTGGTATGGTTGTACCATTCTGCAAAGATTGCCACTTGCACTACCGTTCATGTTTTCTGTGACACAATATGCTATTCTACGAGAGTTAGCACTTTCACTTCCCTGCATATTTTCTATGTTGCACAATGCAGCTTGAATATTCTCAGCATATTTGAGAAAAACCCCAACGATTGGTTTTGAACAAACCGGAGTATACAGAAACCTAGAGGCCAAGTCATCTCCAATGCTGTGCAAAGAGCTTAGTTATAAATCAGTGCCAAGACATCTCCACTGCTGTGCAAACAACTAAGTTATCCATCAGTGATAGTTTAAATATGAAATTTTCCTGACTGGTTCACATTGACAAGGCAAAGACAAACATTTCAATGAATCTATGGAGGAAACAGTGAACATGGTAGTTTTAGGATACATTAATTACTAATTAATGATCTAATGAACCTATAAGAGGCTGACGGAATTTCATAAAGTCAACCAATATAACGTTTTCCAGACTTAATGTAAGATCAGATCTGTGCAATGTAAGGTGAGAGATGTGGCTGACGCCAGTCAAAATCATAAATTGTGACCATTGCAAAATTGCAAATCACATTGAAAAGAGACACAAAAGATGGAGACCAAGATGTACGTATTCAGGTGTAGTCAGCTTTCAGTGGAACCATAATTCAAGAAATGTGTGAGTCCCAATGCTATTGTAACTGAAAAGTCATAATATTAAATAAGACTCAAAAGAAAAATTGCGACTTCATACATGTACATGTCAATCACATAATAATCTAAGCAAAAGTGCAAGCTCATTGTTAGGTTCATACTATTTTTTAATTAACAAGCAGTCAAAATATACAGCACAGCCCCACCTACAAAAAGTAAACAATTAAAATAGAACTTGTTGTGAAACCAACCATTATATAAATTTATCATCCCTTGACGATGTGCAATCTAATTAACAAACATGGAAAATTACTGTCCTCTCATGTTTGAATTAACTAACCTTTTTCAAACCAGTAATAATAGGATCTGTTTTTGTGAGAAAAGGTGCAACTCGAGGAGTTCGAGAAAGTAGGTCCAACCAAAGCTTTACATAGGAAGGATTCACAGCCAAACTACTCCCATCCGCAAAAATTTCAATCCTCCTTCCTTCATGATCATAAATATACCTCTGTCACAGAAAAGTTGCATATATTGCATTAGGCCTCATGTGCTGTTATATCAAACAATGCAAGCACTTTTCAAATGACTTTAAAATCTACTTAATCAGCTAACATCAAATAAACAGAAACTCTAGCAAAAATAGATTCAGTTATGGAATATGTCAGAAAATCATATGTTCACAAAGAATAATAGATAAACAGGAGGATTATTATATTTTAAAAAAACATTCTCAGAAAAAAAATAATGAAGAGCAGCAAACAACAACTCAAGAAATCCTGGTGAGGTAAGTCACATGACACCACAATAAAGCAATATGGTTATTCGAGTATCCAATACAGGCTAGGTAGACCCCCAAAACAGGACATGGGGTGATACACAAATGGTATCGATAGATATAGTAGCCCTGTTACCCACCAAAAAGTGGCTAACCCCATAGGAGAATTTTTTCTCCTCCTTGGACAGCCAGCCAGCCAGCAGCCATTATTGATCAACACTTGACATGATCAAAAAACAAACCCTCAACATATATGCTCTGGTCAGATTTCTTTCCCCCATCTGGTATTCGTCTTTGAACGAAGGTGGGTCATGCATCAGCCGGTACTTTTACCATTTTGCAATTGTTGATTTGGGTAGCTTGGGAGGTACTCCAAGCCCTAGGGTTCGGGGTTTGGAGGGCAAAGCGCCACAACGGTCACTTGCGGGCTTGGAACCTATTCCATGAAGCACATTTCTGCATGTGATGGCATGAGACGATAGAGGGCGGAAAGGCGAATCCAACGCTTCGAGAATCGTCGAATTCCTAGTTGTAGAAGTGGAGATATGAATTTTTGAAGGTAATTTTGGCTTGACACCGTAAGTGTCAAGGTCAGCCTAGGGAGTTTTTAGGCTTATGACAGTTGGCAGCCCCTTGTGATGACGTTTTAGAAGCCCTCCGTCATGTTATATATAGGAGGTGATGTGAGGACTTCCTCATCCATTTTGTGCAACAAATACACAAGAGGAGCTCGTTGAGAAGAGACTTAGCCCTGTCTTAGCTGCAGAAAGGAGTAAGAGAAGAACAGGTGGGCCAAGGTCTGTTTTAGGGCATCTTTGAGGAAGAAGCTGAGATGCTGGTTTGAGGGTCGAGGCAGGGAAGACACGTTTCAGGGTTGTTTGAGGTGTTTCTTGGGTGGAACAGCCTTGGGGAAAGGCAGTGTTGCTTGCTGTGGGTAAGCCGCAAGCCCTACCAGCTGTTTGAAGGGCAGCGTAGGGTGTATTGAGGGCTTTATGCCCAGAACAGCAGCAAACCAGAACAGCATTTCTCCAAGGGTAGGCCGCAGTCAAGGAGAGCAATTCTGGGCCAGATTTGAGGGCTGTTAGGGACTGTTTTTGGGTGCCCTGACCAGTTCAGAATAGCAGCAGTCAAAGAGACTTCAAACAGTCAGCTGGAGTATACATTTTAGATGCATCATGTGTGTGTTTGTCATAGTTTATGACCGGATTTGGATCAGTTTACCTTGCAGCCTGTGGGTGCCATTTGGAGGACTTTCATAGGAGGTGAAAAGTCCATCCTAGGAGCAGAACCTACAGTGAAGTATTGGGCATCATTGGTCTGGCAGAGGGGAGCATGTTGATAGCCCAAAGTAGCCCCAGACAAGCTATCTTGAAGTGACGAAGAGGAGCGGAAGATTGGGTGAAGTTTGGTGCCGAAGCGCAGCACCTTGATGGACAAAGGTGACAGCTAGCCTGGCAATTTGGTAGCATCAGAGATTCTAAGATTCTAACCTAGACCCAAGATCGTGGAAATTCAATATGGTATCAGAGCGTGTCTGAGTTACTTTGGAAGTCAGTGAATCAGAGTTGTGCACAGTGAAGTAAGGCTTAAGAGGGAGTCGGTCACATTGTAGGTGACAATGTCGAAGTTGCAAGCTGGAATCTGGTATGAGGACAAGTTGGAGGGGTTGTCCAACTATAGTCCGTGGAAGGAAAGGATCAAGTTGGTCTTGCAAGTCAAGAAGATCTGGGAGTTTGCCAAGAAAGCCATCAAGAAGCCCACTGACACGAAGTAGCTGGAAGTGTACGAAGATTTGGATACAAGGGTAAGATTGATCATCCTAGATGGTGTGAAGGATGCCCTAATACCTCATTTGTTCGGAAAGAACACCACACATGAGATGTGGATGGCTTTTCAAAATTTGTTCCAGAATAAGAACGAGAACTGGGTATTGGTATCGATATTGGAGGATAAGTTGAAGTCCACCAAGATGATAAAGGATGAACGCATGACTTCATCTTTGACGAGATTGTCTCAGGTCAAAGATGACCTTGATGTCGTCGATGTGACTATTTCAGATGGAGATATGGTGAGGATTGCCTTGAAAGGGTTCACCGAGCAATGGAAGCCCTTCATCAAAGGAATCGTTGCCAGAGATAAGTTGCCAAACTGGAATAGGCTGTGGGACAACTTCATTCAGGAAGAGTTGCTAGACAAGGATATTCATTCAAAGAAGACTTTCGATGATGATGTAGCACTTGCAACACGAATGAAGAGTAAGCAGAAGGAGGACTTGAGTAAGGTCAAGTGTTTCAATTGTGACGAGATGGGTCATTTTTCATCGAGATTTCCAATGAAAAAGAAGGGAGATGACAAGAAGAAGAAAGGAAAGCAGGCTATTGATGTTGCCACTTCTGTTGAGATAGATGATCTTACCAGGAGTTTGGAGGAGGACTTTGCTATGATCTCTCATTTCTCGCAGGGTACTGTCGATGAGGATGGATGGTACGTGGACAGTGGTGAGACGACACATATGACAGGGACACAGGAGATTTTTGAGACTCTAGCCGAATGGGGCTCGAAGTTGTACATGGTATTGGGCGACAAGAGTCAGTTGAAGATCTGAGGATCAGGTGTTCTGCCATTTAGGATGGAGACAAGATGAGTGATACGAGTCCAAGATGTATTGTTTGTACCAATACATAGATATAGCATGATTTTTGTCTCGATGATCGAGAAGAAGGGGTTTGAGGTCTTGTTCCAGGATGGGAAGGCAAGACTCAAGCCTAGAGGCTCTAGCTCCGCTGGTATTGTACTTGGAGTTAGAGAGCATGGTCTATATAGGCTGACAGGAAAGCCTATGGATCATGAGAAGCAGGTGGAAGGTGCGGGTTCCAAAGAATCAGGTGCAGGTAGAGACTTCAAGAGAAGGTACAAGTTCCCGAGAAGAAGGTTCACCTTCTCAAGAAAGTCCAGGTTCCAGAGACTCAAAGGGAGTTGAGTTCGAGAGGGAGCTTGCAAATTCAGAGGGAGATTTTACAGTCCAAGAAAAGCATGTGGTCAGTGGTGAGCACGGGTGCTCCTATAACTACCAAGAAGGAATCATGGAGAGAGCAGAAGACGTTACAGGATAAGAAGAACCAGGGTGCTTCCAGCATAATAGTGACACTTCCAAGAGAGGCATAGTTCACAAAACAGGTATTGCTGCAATTGTGAGCGCCAAGAGTTGGGCAAGTGTTGCAAGTAGTGATGATGATGATGAGTTACTTCCTAGTCTTGGAAGTACCTCCCTCGCTAAGAGGGAGTGTTGAATTGGGTAGCTTGGGAGGTACTCCAAGCCCTAGGGTTCGAGGTTTGACTTGTGGACTTGGAACCCAAGTATGGGGTTTGCACCAAATCGTGTTTTTGGCATTTCCATGAAGCAAATTTCTACATGTGATGGCATGAGAAGATAGAGGGCGGAAAGGAGAATCCAACACTTTGAGAATCGTTGAATTCCGAGTTGTAGAAGTGGAGATATGAATTTTTTAAGGTAATTTTGGGGTTGACACCATAAGTGTCAAGGTCGGCCTAAAGTGTTTTTAGGCTTATGAAAGTTGGCAGCCCCTTGTGATGACGTTTTAGAAACCCTCCTTCATGGTATATATAGGAGGTGATATGAGGACTATCCCTCATCCATTTTGTGCAACAAATACACAAGAGAAGAGTATGTTGAGAAGAGACTTAGCCCTATCTTAGTCGCAGCAAGGAAAAAGAGAAGAACAAGTGGGTCGAGGTTTGTTTTAGGGCATCTTTATGGAGGCTAATGTTTTAAAACTCCGACTTTGACTCCGCTTGGCCGGGGGTCGACTCCGACTCGGTATCGACTCAGCCTACTCGATTTCAATGACTCAGTCATTGTAAAAAATACATTAAATATTTATTTTTTATAAAAACACATAATATTAAAGATTTTCATTCATGTTTCCAAACACACAGCATTAGAATATAGATAGAAGACAACATATGATCAAAGTAGGCTCATGAATATATCCATTATATCAAAATGGCACACAGTGCACTGTCCAATACATACACGATGATGATATGGAGATCAAAACAAAAACACATAACCAAGGAGGCTAGAAATGGCCTCTACAACAAAAGTCTGTGACCAGTACTACTGGCTACTGCTAGAGTTGCCAACATCATCTGGCTCAGTGTTACTTGGGAGCGGGAGCGAAAACGGGAGAGGGAGCAACATTTTTAGAAGCTCCCAGTTTGGGAGCGAATCCCAAAGGAGTTCGACAACCAATGTCACTAACATCAAGGTACATAGGGGGATTGGTGTTCTTGATTAAATACGAGTTCCATACCCTAATACATGACAAAATTCAATGGAAACATTGCAATCCCCCAATCCTGAAATCTTGAAAAACTTGTAAGTCTGCTGGATTTTGAATGAAATCTAAAATTCTACTTTCTCTATATGAAATCCAATGAGGTCGGAACCACTCAAACATCCTGAGTCATTTCATGGTAATGTTAAAAATTTAAGTAAAAGGATGAAAATGAAGATTAAGGAGAATGTCACTTTTACTTTAAGAATTTAACATTACCATGAATAGCATATCAATACTAGGGATCAGAGCCAGATAGGGAAACCCATGAGTTAGACAGGGAAGCCCAGGTTGTCCCCAAAAATGAAATTTCAAAAAAAAAAATTTGTCGTTGAAGTGACTTGACCGGCCGTTGTTACCGAGCCAGCCGAGTTGGCTCGGACTCGGCCAAGCCGACCGGAGTGTTACCGAGCCGGCCGAGTCATTAGTCAACTTGGCCAACTCGGTAACAACTCGGTTAGTCGATCCAGTTCAAAGGCCGAGTCGACCCGATTGGGCTATGACTCGAACCAACTCAGCCAAATCGAAGTTGAAACTGTCGGTTTTTAAAACAGTGATGGAGGCCGAGATGCTAGTTTGAGGGTCGAGGCAGGGAAGACACGTTTTACGGTTGTTTGAGGTGTTTCTTGGGTGGAACATCCTTAGGGAAAGGCAACGTTGCTTGTTGTTGTAGGCCACAAGCCCTAACAGTTCTTTGAAGGGTAGCATAGGGTGTATTGAGGGTTGTTTATGCCCAGAACAGCAGCAAACTAGAATAGCATTTCTCCAAGGGTAGGCCACAGTCAAGGAGAGCAATTATGGGCCAAATTTGAGGGTTGTTAGGGATTGTGTTTGGGTGCCCTAACTAGTCCAAAATTGCAGCAGTCAAAGGGACTTCAAATAGTGAGATGGAGTATGCATTTTAGATGCATCTTGTGTGTGTTCGGTAATAGTTTATGCCTAGATTTGGAACAGTTTACCTTGCAGCCTGTCGATGCCATTTGGAGTGGAGGTGAAAAGTCCATCCTAGGAGAAGAACCTACAGCGAATAATTGGGCATCATTAGTCTGGTGGAGGGCAACATGTCAATAGCCCAAATTAGCCCTAGACAAGCTATCTTGAAGTGACGAAGAGGCGTTGAAGATAAGGTGAAGTTTGGTGCCGAAGTGCAACACCTTGATGGACAAAGATGAAGCTAGCCTGGCAGTTTGGAGCTCGGAAATTGGCTAGCCCAGAGAACAAATTGGATCAGCGCCCATGTACATGCTACAAAAGTGACTTGCAACAGTGTTAGGTGGTAGCCCTCCTGGAGTCTCGATGTGTTCTCCTTTGAAGGACTAAAGGGAAGCTAGTGAGCAATACGAGAGCGAAGGACCGACAGGACAAGATACGACATCGAGTTTGCACAACATGTTTGTCATTGTATCTTGTATACCATAGACTGTTGTATCATTCAGATTTGGTTTAATATAGCGAAGATTGGGTTGTACATTATCGTACAATTTTGTTAAAATTATGTAGCTTGTGCATATGTGATTTATTGCTTTATATTTTCCATTGTGCAAAGTAGTTCTTGTTGAGATTCTTGGTTTGGTAGCATCCGAGATTCTAAGATTCTAACCTAGACCCAAGATCGTGGAAATTCAACAGCAATCATGTGCTATTGTTTATTGTTTTGGGGCATACTTATATGGATCAAGTGGTGATCCAGATAATTGACTGATCTCGGCTATATTCTTGTTCCCTCACTCAACCTAGGTGGTTACTATTTTATTCTACTCTAGTGAGACCTCCTCTAAGGCCTTAGGGTTATAGGGACA
Organism: Pinus taeda; assembly: GCA_000404065.3. NCBI lineage: Eukaryota > Viridiplantae > Streptophyta > Pinopsida > Pinales > Pinaceae > Pinus > Pinus taeda. The sequence goes on along the minus strand of APFE031194073.1, from coordinate 169,864 downwards.
CTACTAAGGAGCAACGTTGTGAACATCGACATTGATATAAAATTGGCAAGAGTTCGAAAAACTAAAAAATCGTAAAAATCAGGATAATATCAGTAAAAATTGGCAAACATCAGCAAAATTAAGATACCATCAAAATATCAGTAAAAATCAGCAAACATCAAATAGGCCAAAAATCCGTGATTTCACAACAAAATCAGGATTTTATCGAGATGTTCGCAACATTGCTAGGGACGCTTTGATTGAAGTAGTGTGCATGTGATATTCCATACTTACCAGTTTCCATCATTCCCTCTATGTCAAATCCATTCTTCGAGCAAGTGGCCATTGGCCATGGGGATTGGCACTCTCTCATCCTCATCCTTGTGTCTAGGCCAAAAAACATTGCCCTGGAGGTTGATGCAGCTAAAAAGAACAATAAAAACGAAGGCATCCATAATAAAAGAAAAAGAAAAATGAAAAAGATGGCTAGGACTAAAATTACCATGTGGGAAAAATACTAGAATGAGATCTACCCCCTCATTAGCCATCACCCGGTTCCTAGAGCACTTGATGCTCCACACATAAAAAGGAACCCTCGTAATGTGCCAAACTTGATGAGCAATACATCGCCTCTTTTAAAGGGGTAACATGCTAAATCTTTCAATTGCAAGTTTGGGCTCCTTAGCTATGCAACATATCAAAGCATTATCATTAAGTAAAAGGCGCACCAAAGGGGTGGAAAAATCAGTCCAAGGAAAGGGATAGCTCATGCCTCTACGATTTCTCCCTCCTTACATTTATAAACTCAAGATGTTGGATCACCATTAGCTAGTCACTTGGCAATGGCACTTGGCCCCAAAGTCTTCTCTTGCACCTATGGACTAATGGGTTGACCTGGGACCTGTCACTTCCCCTTGGGGGTTGGAAACACCTAATAGGGTTATCCACCTAGCCATCACAAACATAAGAGAGGAAGCACCTATATGGGACTTCTTCTAGTTAGATATTTGATGGTGATCTTTGTGTGAAGTATTGGTTGTGCCACCAACTTTAAGTATGGTCCACTATGATGCATCCATGTTCTTAGTTATGTAATGACTGGTTGATTTACACTTGATCCAGAGTCTAGATGATGATAGTCATCCTTGAGATGACTATGGCAGGCATGTACATCACCTTGAAGTCCCATTGCTTAAGAGATATGATGCCATGTCATCCCTTTTTCTCTTGTGAGGATGATGTAGGGCACTTTTTGATCATGACATCTTATCATGGAGATACTTTTGATGACTTGTAAATGATTCTTGAGCATTTCTTGGAGTATGGAACACCTTTTAGCCCTTACCTTACATATTGAAGGCTTATTGAGCTAATTTGGAGGGTGACGTTGCACTATTGGAGCATTTATTCCCACATATGTGGGCTTTTATTGCAAATTTGTATTGTTTTTGAGCTACAAGGTTGGTTTGTAAACTCTTTCTTATGGAACACTCAAAAGTGAACTTCTCTTTACAACTTTTAATTAACTTATTTGTAAAGTGAGTGAAAGAAGGCTCATATAAATAGAGCCTCCTCCCCACTTCATTATTCATTGTCATGCATGTGAATTCAACCTCCTTAGAGAAAGTGCAAATTGTTGAAAATTGGTAGCTATGGTCGGTATTTTCATTAGCAAATCAAAGGAATAAATCCATATTTTTCACATTGACCAAGTTGACCTAAAGTGTACAAGTCGCCCCACATGATGAAAGGGTTTAATCCCAAGGTCAACACACTCCTCCCAAGACATAAATAAGACTATGTTGACCTTCATTTGGCATCATCATACATCACATCATTCGATCTGAAATAGAAAGGAGAAGTTCACACGTGCGAAGGAGTCGAGAATTATTTCTATTCTGCATTGACCAACCTTATATTCTTTTGTTTGACCTACGTGTTGAAATTTCTAAGTCTAACATGTTAGAAATTCTTCCTGCACTATCTGGTTTATTTCACCTACTTGTTTATTACTTAACAAGTTATTTAACCATATAAACACTGAAAATAAACACAAATGTAGTCTCAACTCATATACAAATCATCAACTAAAATAATAGACAAACACACAAGGGACACCGTTGTTTTTGGACAATCGTCCCCAGAAAACCCCAACTTGGGAAAACCGATGCAGCAATTCAGAGGGTTTTATTATTAAGCAACTTTATTGAGTACAACTAGGGTGCCAAACTGGTTCACCCAACAGAGATTTATATTTGGCAATAATACCTCTCTTAGGAAGCAAATATTCAGCAACTTTGCCCCACAAAAATCCTTCCAGCACTTCTCCAAGGCTCTGTGTCAACACTGCTAGCCTCTGCATAGCTCTGGAACCCCCTGTGTCAGCTCTCTGGCCCTCTGCGTCACCCACAAAGGCCCTGCTAGCCTCTGCGCAATCTCTCTAGCCTTCTGTGTGGCTCCTGTTGGCTCTGCGTAGCCTCCTCAATCACTGCACTAGCCCTCTGGCATTATCTCTGCCTCTCTACTATGTATTCACTGCCCCTCCTTGCAACTCAGATCACATGTTTGATTTCTCTCAGCAAACCCCACTCCAAAAAATCGAACTGACTGATCAATCTTGGTGTGTCTCCAACTAACCCTCAAGCCTCCTCTTACACTTTTCATGTTGAGTCTTCAACGGCCGATATTAAGTCTCTAATCAACAGCTAAGATTAGATTTGGCTTGATCCATGTCATTTAGAACATTATCACCCAGTTTTATATTAATACCCATTAATATTTTAATTTTCTTAAGTTTAGACTTAGGAACTCCATTAAAAATATTAATTATTTTAATATCTCTCTAACCAAGTGGATTTCCCAAAACCATTTTTGGGCCTTGGAGATCTCATGTGCTTTAGCCTCTCCACCAATTTTCATGACTAGAGCACATCCGATGCTACCACAAATCAACACTCCCTCTTAGCGAGGAATGTGCTCTAGTAATGGTCCACCACTGATCATCCAGCTCCGATATCTGTGTTGATGCTTGGTCTACTGCCCAACATCCACTACATTGTTGCCTCCTATACTACTGCCCATGGCTCTGCCACTGCCACTACTACATTTGTATTACAGCTCCCTCTCAACATGCTGCCCATAGCACTACCACTGCCACTGTTGCACTGCAACTCAGTTACCGAGAAGTAAGTAACTGATCTACCCAAGTACTAACATCCTTGTCATCCTAGAAGCCCCCTGATGATTAAGCTACTTTGCTGCTATCGGGTGCTTTCTTTGCTACCTCTACACTACTTCAAACACCTTTGTGCCTCTCACAATGCTGCAACCTCCTCCCTGCCTTTCTGCACTGTTGCAACCACCTTTGTGCCTCTCGCACTGCTGCAACCTCCACTGCGCTGCTACAGACCTCTGCACTGTAGCAGAGCATTGTCGCTCCATCCACATCTTACTTCTATCGACATCCATCATCCTGCCACTGTCATTCAGGGCTCCTGCAACCGGATATGATCCAAGAGTTTGGGTACCTCAAGGATCTTGCCCCTCATCTTCTATAGTCCTCCTGACTACAACTGGATGTCTCCCCACCTCTTCTCTAGAGGTGCATAAGCACTCATGGCACAGTGGTCATCCGTCTCGACTTCTTTCTTTGCCTTAGCTGAGCTGCCTTGGAGTCAGAAGCCTCTCCCTCGTTCTTCTTCTGAGGACACTAGTTTGCATAATGACCTAGCTCCCCACAATGGAAGCAATTCACCATGGAGATATCCTTCTTCCTCTTCCCTTATTGTCCCGCAGATGCCAGAGTCGCATCCTCCTCTTTCTTGATTCGACCTCCTTTGCCACTACTGCCTGCGTTGGTCATCTGTCTGATCTCTTCTTAGCAAAGAGCTACCCACATCTCTTCCCATCCTGGAAGATTAGCTCTGCCCAAAATGCTTTGGACAAATGTCTCCCAATCCTCAGAGAATGCAATCAAGGCGGTCCTCACCATGAACTCCTGATTCGACGTGGCCCCTATGGAAGTAAGTTGGTCTCAAATCTCTTACAACGGACTGAGGTATAGATCTATCTACTCCCCCTTCTACATCTGATACGACCATAGTTGATTCTCTAATAGCATCTTCCGCTGCATGGAAGTGCCCTGATACAATGTTGTCAAAGTATCCCACATCTCCTTTGTCGTGTTCTTCTCAGCAATATGTGGTACCACATGATCCTTGACCCCATCAAGGATTATGCAATTTGCCTTCGCCATTGCATCCTCATATCTTTCATTATCAACTGGGTCGACTGGGATAGCCACAGTTCTCAAGGCGAAGCCCTTGATGTGATGTCTATCCAGAACAAACAGGATCCTGACCTTCCAGACAACAAAGTTTGAAGCCCCATCCAACCTGTCCTGATCCCTCAATTCCTTCACTGCCATCTCCACTCTTCTTCTGGACTCCCTCTGAGTCTCGACTTCCCTCCTAGAAGTTCTCTCCTAGACTCCCTCTGAACCACGATTTCCCTGCTGGAAATCTTCCTGCCAACTGTCGATCTGCTTCTCTCTGATCCTCTTTTCAACTGCAACTCGGATCTGGATTTCTTGGCTAGAAATCCGCCAAGGCAGAAACTCCCTCTACCTTGGTTCTGTCTCGTTAGGTACTGCTCTGCTCCGACAAAAACAGCACCCCACCAGCTTCCCAACCCACAATCTGCCCACAGCTCCCTAGGCCCCGGCAACTAAAGAACTGAACCTCTCAGCTCTGCACAATCCCGGCAAAGGCTGAATCACTCCTTTGGCCAACTACGTCAAGCATACCTAGCTGAGTAGGATGACATGGCTCTTCGTGAGCCTCTTCTACCTCTCTCTACCTTTGTGTTGGCCCTCTCTGGCTCAAAATGATGATGCAGGCCCTCTGCATCACTCCTTATCTGCTGCCTGCTGCTTAGGAGCAACATTGTCTCTCGGGAAAGTTGCTACTGCTGCAAATTTCTGATATTGTTGGTGCCTTCAGTTCTCCTGTGATCTGCAATGCTTTGATACCATGTTGAAATTTCTAAGTCTTACACATTAGAAATTATTCCTACACTATATAGTTTATTTCACCTACTTGTTTATTACTTAACAAGTTATTTAACCATATAAACACTGAAAATAAACACAAATGTAGTCTCAACTCATATACAGATCATCAACTGAAATAATAGACATACACACAATGGACACCGTTGTTTTTGGACAATCGTCCCCAGAAAAACCCAACTTGGGAAAATCAGTGCTACATTTTTTAGGGTTTTATTATTAAGCAACTTTCTTGAGTACAACTAGGGTGCCAAACCGGTTCACCCAACAGAGATTTCTATCTAGCAATAATACCTCTCTTCGAAAGCAGATATTCAGCAAGTCTGTCCCACGAAAATCCTTCCAACACTTCTCCAAGGCTCTGCGTCAGCCTTGCTAGCCTATGCGTAGCTCTGGAACCCCCTGCGTTAGCTCTCTGGCCCCCTGTGTCAACCACGCAGGCCGTGCTAGCCTCTGTGCAGTCTCTCTGGCCTTCTGCATGGCTCCTGTTGGCTCTGCATAGCCTCCTCAATCACTTCGCTGGCCCTCTGGCACTATCTCTGCTTTTCTGCTATGTACTCATTTCCCCTCGCTACAAATTAGATCACTTGTTCGATTTCTCTCAGCAAACCCCGCTCTAGAAAATCGAACTGACCGATCAATCGGGTGTGTCTCCAACTGACCCTCAAGCCTCCTCTTATACTTTTCTTGTTGAGTCTTCAACGGCCGAGAATAAGTCTCTAATCAATGGCTAAGATTAGATTTGGCTTCATCCATGTCATTTAGAACATTCTCACCAATTTTATATTAATACCCATTAATATTTTAATTTTCCTAAGTCTAATTAGATTTGGCTTCATCCATGTCATTTAGAACATTCTCACCAATTTTATATTAATACCCATTAATATTTTAATTTTCCTAAGTTTAGACTTAGGAACTCCATTAAAAAATATTAATTATTTTAATATCTCTCTAACTGGGTGGAATTTCCCCAAACCATTTCTGATTCTTGGAGATCTCATGTGCTTTAGCCTCTCCACCAATTTTCATGGCTAGAGCACATCCAACGCTACCACAAATCAACACTGCTTTGACTTGGGCTTGTTTGCATTTGTTTTAACAAAATTTTCACTGTCTTTGGATGTCAAAGATTGTAGAGGTCTGATGACTTTATCCGACTGAGATTTTGTCCTATTTCTAGGTCGTTGACCTCAAGTTGACCACAGGTCAAACCTGAGCTTTGACCGAGAATTTGGTAGGTTCATTGATTGTGATTTTGACCAAATTTCAGCGCTTTCTTCTTAGCTACCTCAGGCCAAAATTTGGCCCTTTGTTGCAAACTTGACTTTGACTAGTGTTGATTGTATCTTCTCTCTCCTTTGACTGGGTTGACTTGGTATTTGTTGAGGTCATGAAAATTGAAATCTTGTTGGAATATTCTGATGTACACTTTCATGAACTGAATTCTCTCTCTCTAAGGAAATATTGTTGGGTTTTGCCCTTGCTGCTAGGCTAAATATTGGTATGTCGTCTCTTGTTTTACTAATCATTGTGATCTCTATTGCTCTACTGAAGAAAATGGATGGTTGAAATTTTTCATGTATAATTGCTTAATGATCGGAACGTTATAAGAAGACTAATTTTATCTTTGCTAGTTATCAATTTGAAAAATTGTACTAATCTTGATTGGCACTAGAAAATCAACACGAATTACTTTGTCTATTTCACTACTTAGTAAAAATGTGATTTATGGGGAGCATCTTATATTCGAGATTGATTTTTTGCATTGGAGATGTCTTTTTGGGATTTGAAGAAGGCTTTTCTTGGAGGAATTTGCAAGTTTAGTTTTGAATTTTCTATATTTTCCATATGAATGAATTTATGCTAGGGTTTCTCAATGTTCCATGAGTAAATTCATATTGTTAATTTCTCCCCACACAAAAAATATAGCTAGGGTTTTACAAGAGGAAAATTATATTTCACCCATACTTCCACAAAATGTAGCAAGCTTTGTGATGGGGTTCACAAGGCAAGGGCCAAACCTTGTAGCAACAATTGTTAAATTTTTTTCACCAGCTCTGGTCTATTTTATTTCAACAATTTAAACAAAACCCAAAAAAACAATTATCTCAAATAAATTATGAAACCACTGAGAAAATAAATAGATTGATTTTTTGCATTGGAGATGTCTTTTTGGGATTTGAAGGCGGCTTTTCTTGGAGCAATTTGTAAGTTTATTTTTGAATTTTCTATATTTTCCATATGAATGAATTTATGCAAGGGTTTCTCAATGTTCCATCACTAAATGCATATTGTTAATTTCTCCCCTCACAAAAATATAGCTAGGGTTTTACAAGAGGAAAATTATATTTCACCCATACTTCCACAAAATCTAGCAACCTTTGTGATGGGGTTCACAAGGAAAGGGCCAAACCTTGTAGCAACAATTGTTAATTTTTTTATACCAACTCTGGTCTATTTTATTTCAACAATTTAAACAAAACCCAAAAAAAAATTTATCTCAAATAAATTATGAAACAATTGATAAAATAAATACACTGGTATATTAACTCGGTGATATTTTGGTTATATGCACCCTTGATATACATGAGAAATTTTGCATATTTGTGTATAATAATTTGGATTCATATGGGATGCAAATGAATAATATGTTCTTTTCAAGAAATTGAATATTTTATGTATTTTTTGGTTGACCAATCTTTTGGTCTAGTTGAGATAACGTTATTGACGATGATGTGACCATTTTCCCTCAAGCAAACAATGGTCAAATTTGTTGTTTTCATTGCCATGATTCATCTCATGAGATACATTTATTTTTTATTTGATATGATTTTGTATCATTCTATTAGATCTTATGACTTAAGAAGAATGTCATATTTCAATATCAATATATGATGTATCACTTGACATCTTATACATCTTATATATTGGTTTTATTTCATATTTATGTAGCAATAAATTTGTTTGATATTGATGTAGTTATATAAGTTTTAAAAATTGATAGTTTTGGGCTAATATTAGATGCTTTGGTTCGCCATATGATTAACAGATTTTCTTGAGATATATACAGTGTTTGTAGGTACCCTAGTCCTTGGTATCCAAGTTCACAAACCGTGGAAATGAATCGACTTTGTTTGGATCCCAAATATTTATGTGGTTGATTTAAACTTCGCTAAGGTGATAGTGTGCATTGGGTTTCTAAAGTATTTTTAGCCATTTATCAAAGAAAAAGTTCCATAAAAATTGTCTCTAAATTTATTTCAAAGCCCTTATATATTTGTAAATTTTTTGTAAATAGATTTGTAATTTAAATTTGTAAATTATTTTGGCTAATTGGGGTCTTCAGATTTTGTATACATTTGTGGTTTCGAGTATTTTATCTCCATTTGGCAGGTGAAGTCAAGAGAAGAAGTTGGAATAGAGCTATATCTAAGCCCTTAAGTGTAAGATCTAGTCTCTAAAATTTTTGCAGGGCCAGCCATTGGAAATTTTGCAACTTCAAATCTAAAGCAAATAAAATTTTCAGAAGTTGGAGTTTCGAGTTTTAGGCCTCCCGATCCCAAATCCAGCCTCTCCAAGGCCAGCGTCTTCCTTCTCTTGCCTTGCACTAGCTTATATCCCCCCTGTGTCATCTTTTTAACCTTCCTTAGGATTGATTGTGTGGCCTAAAGGCCTCAGCCTCCTTCTAGCCTTGTGTTGGGGTTTTAGGGCCTTAATTGGCCTGGTTGTGGGCCTAGGAGGCCTCGGCCCCCCCTTCCTTACCCTAAACGACTTCCCTTTGGGCTAGTCGTGGGCTTTTCAAGCCCTAGTTTGCTCTCTGGCCCCAGCCTCTAGCCCTTTAGAACTTTTCCTGCCTCCTTGCCTTTCGCTTTTCCCTCCTCAGGGATTTTTGACCCCTGATCTGCGTTCCTTTAGCCTCTAAGCCTCAATGCTAGCCCTACTGGGCCTAGCGTTGGCCCTAGTTTGCCCTAAATCCATCTCTGAATTTTCTGCACTGAATACTTTATGGTTTTGTATAATTTTCAAATTTTGGCCTCAAAAACTTTGATTTTCGGGTAGCAACTTCACCCAAAATTTTGGCAAGTTTGGGCAAAGTGATCTTCAAGGCCTTGGGCCTAGGGTTTGCTCTCTAAACCCTAATTTTTTTTATTGTTTTGCTACTGCTGTAATTTTCATTTTATAGCAGTGATACATAGGCCCTAAAATCACATTAAGTTGGTTAAAATACTCTAAAATTGCAAAAATCAGTTTTCCTAAAATTTGGCCACTTGGGCATTGGTTATCTAGCCTAGATCTAATTTTTTGCTTGCTGGAAATTACCAGATAACTGAGTATATCAGATCTGAACTTTTCTGAATAATTTCCCAAAAAGACTAAAAGACGCAATTTTTCCAAGTTTTGGGCTAAATTTGGCTCTTGTTGTGGCATAGCTAACTCGCTGATTTTCTAACCACTGTTTTAACAAATTTAACATATTTGATATTTTCTGAATTTCACAGCTAAAGGTCCTAAAAAATAAAAGTTTTTCAGTTTGGCAAGTTAATTCTAAGTTTTGGGCAATTTTGACACTTGTTAAGCACTAATAGCTCACTGGTTTTCTGGTTTACTTCTAAATGTAATAAGTTATTTCAGATCTGATATGTCACTGAATGCTGCAGCTTAAAGTCAGCTAAAACTCATAATTTGCATTGGCAAAGTGTTGGGCGTCTCAGTGATCATTTCTAGTCACTATAGGCTTGTTATCTCTTGGATCTAAAGTGATTTTCTTACTGCTGTCATAAGACTAATAATTTCTGAATTTTCTTAAATATTACTGCTGATTTGGGATATTTGATATCTAACATTTGCTTGCCTTGTTTTAAGTTACAAGAATTTTTTAATTTCACTTAAGGCACTCATACACTTAAGCTCTAAATTATTGATCTTGTTGATGGTATAAGCTACTCAAGAAGTTCGACTTACCCAGTTGCAGTGATTCAGCAAGGGCGCAGTTGAAGCAGAGGGAGACACCAACAGCGGGGTTTTCAGCAGTGTGAATTTTCAGAGAATTTCTCAAGAGATTTCCAACATTCCAATGTTAGAAAGGGAGGTTGAGATTTCTAACAGAAGAGGATGAATCAAACAGTGTGAGGTGTCAGTGCGTGTTTCCAGTCAGCCGCATGTTTCAAACGCAGGAGTTCGATTTCCAGTCTAGGGTGGTGATCCAGAGGAAATGCGAGTTGCCTCAATGAGTAGCAGCAGGCAGTGTCAGTTCCGAAGAGGGTTTCCTAAGGCAGTGTGAGTTCCAGAACAACAGAATTGTGCAGTCCAGTTAGCCAGTGTGAATTGCAGGCAGGAGTGCGAGTTGACACGAGGAGGCCAAGTTGGTTTGCTGGAGGGAAAAGGATTTTCCCAATTATTTTGCTAAATGAGATAAAATTGGCAGAAGCTTTGCCAGTAAATAGGCAAGCAATTGTTCCGAAGAGGGTTTCCTAAGGCAGTGTGAGTTCCAGAACAACAGAATTGTGCAGTCCAGTTAGCTAGTGTGAATTGCAGGCAGGAGTGCAAGTTGACACGAGGAGGCCAAGTTGGTTTGCTGGAGGGAAAAGGATTTTCCCAATTATTTTGCTAAATGAGATAAAATTGGCAGAAGCTTTGCCAGTAAATAGGCAAGCAATTGTTCCGAAGAGGGTTTCCTAAGGCAGTGTGAGTTCCAGAACAACAGAATTGTGCAGTCCAGTTAGCTAGTGTGAATTGCAGGCAGGAGTGCAAGTTGACACGAGGAGGCCAAGTTGGTTTGCTGGAGGGAAAAGGATTTTCCCAATTATTTTGCTAAATGAGATAAAATTGGCAGAAGCTTTGCCAGTAAATAGGCAAGCAATTGTATTCTCTATTTTGATGAAGAATATTAATAAAACCCTCATCTATTGCATTGGTTTTCCCTTCGGGGTTTTTCCAGGGACAATTGTCCAAAACTAACGGTGTGAAATTTATTTTGTGTGTGTATTATTTCTCATTTCCAGTATTTTATTTTCTGCAATGTTTTTATTTGTGAAGAATTGCAGTAGTGAATTTATCGTTATTTGTCGTAAAGTAATTTACAGAAGACAAATAAACTGCAAAGTTAGAGGATAAATATCAAGTTACTACATTCATGGAAATTTCACACTCACTCTACCACCCACTAGCCAAGCAACCCAAGGCAATATAGTCAGAACCTTGTCACTGAGGGGGCACTCTGGGCCCTGATGCTCTTTGAGCCGTTCTCCCTAGCTACCACATTACATGGCACTCGATCAATACCCTTGACCTAGGGAGAATGTATCCCTAATGCTACAACATCAACACTCCCTCTTAACGAGGGAGGCATTCTCAACCACTCTAAGCTTGTCCCTGAAATATACAAACTTCATCCAAGACAAAGGCTTTGTTAGAATATCTACAACATGCTCGTCTAAAGAAATATATTGGAGCCTCACTGCTCCTTTCTGTACCATGTACGGGTGATTCTCCTTGGGTACATGAATGTAGACAGGACAACCAAAGATCCTCAAATGCCCGACCTCTTGTTTCTCACCTATGAAAGTCTCTTCAGGAGTCTTATTCCCCAAAATCCAGTGAGCACTTCTGTTATGAACATAAACAGTCGTTTTGGATGCCTCTCCCTATAAAAACTTGGGTAAATCCTGATCATAAATCATCGCCTTAGTAGCCTCCACAACAGACTTGTTCTTCCGTTTGGCAACCAATTTTGTTGATGTTTGTAATATAATTGGAAGTAGTTACCAAATTTGAAAAAATTTCTCTAGTCCTGCGTTCACTAGAAAAACAACATGGTATCATAGCTAAGGTGAAAGATCCAGAGCATTGAGATCACTTGGAAAATGGATTTGAAGAGTATTTGAAGAGCATCATTCTCGTGACCAGTCATATTCACCATGAATACCTTCATGAAGTCCGAACACAAATTAGAAGGAGCCTCCAATTTCATGGAATGGAATACAAGGGTGGATCTCATTCTTGCTAGAAATAAAGTCTTGGGCATTGTGACAGGAAAAGTGGCTAAACCAGGAGATCAAACTTCTCAAGCACAAGTTCAAAAATATCAAGAAAAGGACATCTTAGCAAGGAGTATAAATTGTTGAATCAGTAAGAGACCATCTTATCCCTTACGTTGCTGATCATGAGTCTTCTAAAGCTATGTATGATGCTCTCATTAGTCTTTATACAATCAACAATATGAATCAATCCATCTCAAAAATCAGCTTAGAGATGCCATGATGACAAACAATGATATTGTGGCATCCTACTTTATGAAGCTATCTCAAATCAGGGATCAACTGAGGCAATTGATGAACAAACTTCTGACAAAGAATTAGTGACTACTGCTCTCAATCGATTGCCTACCTCTTGGAGTGCTTTTGTATCTGAAATTAACGCTAGAGAGACTCCTCCTACCTTCAAAAACTTGTGGACTGCCTGCACTCAAGAAGAATCTAGCCTCGTGAACAGAGGTGTGATTCCAAACGAAGTTTCACAAGCCTTTGCTGTTCATTCAAAAGGCCACAAAGGAAAGAAGAATTTGGGAAGTTTCAAAGAAATAAAGGTCGAAAATCTGCCTCAAATCAGAACCAATAAAGCAGATCAGCACCTCAAGAAATAAAACCTCCTCCCTCTAGAAGTATTGATTTATCAAAAGCTAAATGTTACCGCCGTCATGCATTTGGTCAATTTCAAAGGGACTGTCCTCAAGGAAAGAAGAGAAGCAGAGGGCATCATGATTCTACAGCTGAAGTTGGAGAACCTTCATCCAAAAGAAAACCTAAAGATCATAAATCTAGTGATGAAGAATATTCCTGTATTTCTACTCTCACAGGTTCCCTTGCAGGACATGATGAAGTTTGGTTGATTGAGAGCAGTGCCTCTAGGCATATGACTGGTTGCCATGACAATCTTACAGAACTGATGGAGAAGAAAATACCTCAGAAGGTGGAACTAGGAGACAATGGAAAATATGAAGTCAAAGGCAATGGGTCATCCTCATTTCAAATGGAATCAGATACAAATGTTTCTATTAACAATATTCTTTATCTTCCTGGTTTAAAGAAGAATCTCTTGAAGATAAGGGCTATAGAGTTGCATTTATGGATGGGCAAGTTCTTGCTTGGAAGAAGGATTCTTCATTTGAATCTGCAAAAGTAATTAGTGTACGAATAGGAGGCCTATATCATCTCCTTGGAAGATCTGTCCAAGCTCTTTTACGCAATACAACTGATTTATGTGAGCTTTGGCATCGAAGGCATGCCCATGTCCACTATAAATCTCTATCTAGAAGGAAGAATTGTGTCAATGGTGTCCCTGAAATCAAAATTGATCATGGTGGAATTTACGAAGACTGTGCTCTTGGAAAGAATGTAAGAGGTAGATTCTCAAACAGTGGTAGCAGATCTAAGGAAATTATTGATCTCATTCATTCCGATGTCTGTGGACCCATGCCTGTCAAGTCTTTGGGTGGCCATTTATATTATGTCACATTCGTTGATGATTATACTCAAAAAACATGGATTCATTTTTTGAAATCCAAGGATGGAAGTATATCATAAATTTCGTGAATTCAGAGCACAAATTGAAAATGCTACAGGAAAGAAAATCAAGACATTAAGATCTGATAATGGAGGTGAGTAAATTTCTAATGAACTTATTGCTCTATACAAAGATTCTGGAATGAAGAGGGAGCTCACCGTTCCCTACAATCCTGAATAAAATGGAGTCGCTGAAAGAAAAAATAGAACAATTTTGGACGCTGCCAAAGCTATGATCCATGATCACGATTTGCCTAATTTTATTTGAGGGGAAACTGCAAGAACTGTTGTCTATGTTCAAAATTGTTGTCTGCATCGAATCTTGAATCATAAGACTCCTAAAGAAGTCTTTTCAGCGCAAGAAGCTCCTAAACCAAAGGAACATGTCTCTGTGGAAGAAATGTTCAAGAAGAAGAATATCATGAAGAAGACGATCCTCTAAAATTTAATGTACCAAAAACCAAAAAGAAACCTGCCTGGCTGAAGAATACATTAAAAGATGTTGAAGGACATAATGCACCTTATGGGACACTTAGAGAAAGCAGAAGGCCAAGAAAATATTCAGGTTATACAGCCTTGATGACTAACTTCATTTAAGCCGAGCCATCCTCTTAGGAAGAAGAGGTTGATCATCAAGTTTGGAAAGATGCCATGATAGAAGAATATCAGTCCATTTTGACGAATGATGTTTGGACGTTGTACCTAGACCTGAAGACAAGACTGTTGTAACTTCAAAATGGATCTACAAAATTAAACATGCAGCTGATGGAAGTGTGGAAAAATACAAAGCATGATTCGTGGCTCGTGGATTCTCCCAGAAAGAGGGAGAAGATTATGAAGACACTTTTGCTCCAGTTGTCAGGTATGGATCTATTTAGATTAATCATTGCACTTGCTTCTATTACTGGTTGGAAATTGCATCAATTAGATGTCAAAACTGCCTTTTTGAATGGGGTTATTGAAGAAAAAATATATGTTGAACAACCTCAAGGGTTTGAACTCCATAATAGAGAGACTAAAACAAGCCTCTCGTGCATGGTACGCTTGAATTGATAGTTACTTGATGAGTCTTGGTTTTACAAAGAGTGTTGCTGATGCCAACCTATATTTCAAAATCATGAAAGTAGAGCCCTTGATATTACTATCATATGTAGATGACTTGTTTCTGACAGGGGTTGAGACTCTAATTGTTCAATGCAAGAAAGAGTTAATTTCTGAATTTGAGATGAGGATCTAGGCCTTATGCACCACTATCTAGGATTGGAAATTTGGCAAAGACCCGATTGAATATTTGTTGGACAAGGGAAATATACTATAAAGATCCTTCAGAGATTTGACAAGATGGACTGTAAGTCCATGGATACTCCGATGCTAACAAATTTGAAGAAGATTTGAGATGATGAATCTATTATGGTTGACCTATCAAAAGTTGATTGGCTCCCTAAACTTCTTGACTAACACTAGGCCTTATATCTGTTATGTCGTTAACACTTTGAGCCAATTTCTGGTTGAGCCTCGTCATGTACATTAGATTGTTGCAAAGCACATTCTAAGACATCTCCATGGCACTATTGAATATGGTCTGATGTATGTCTCTAATGGAGAATGGGTTTTGCATGGCTTTACTGATGCTGATTGGGCAGGATGCTCTGACGATAAAAAAAGCACATCTGGGTTCTGTCTCAGTTTGGGGTCTGCAATGGTTTCATGGTCAAGTAAGAAGCAAACATCTGTTGCTCTTAGTACAGCTGAGGCTGAATATATAGTTGCCAGTGCTGCCTGTCAAGAAGCAATATGGTTTCAAAAAATGTTTGCAGAATTGTTTCGGCATGGACTAGAACCAACTATTGTATGTTGTGATAATCAAAGTTGTATAAGGCTCTTACAGAACCCTGTGTTTCATGATAGATCAAAACACATTGAGATCAAATACCATCACATCCGTAATGTTGTCCAAAGAGGAGCTGTGAAGCTCAATTATGTTCCTTCTAATGAACAAGTTGCTGATGTGCTGACAAAGCCACTATCCAGAATAATATTTGTTTATTTCAAAGAAAAGCTTGGAGTGGTTGAAAATCCCTAAGAGAGGGGGAGCACTAACTATATTGCATTACGAGAGTGACAATTTTCCTTGTCATGAGATCCATGGTGTAGTTGGAAATTGTCATGAATACTCCCTTCAGGGAGTATGATTTGAAGGCATGTTGTGGTTCCTTCAGTTTATCATGCTTCATCTCTCCCTACGAGGAGATTGATGGTGTCTTTATCTTTCATCTCTCCTTGACAAGATATTGATCATGTGTTGGTTTTCATCTCTCCTTGGGAGGATATTAATGGTGTGTTGGTTTTCATCTCTCCTGAAGAGGAGATTGATGGTGCATTGTTTTCATCTCTCCATGAAGGAGATTGATGGTGTTTTATTTTTCATCTCTCCATGAAAGTATGTTGATGGTATGATCCCTTCCTTGGTTGTTGAAGGACGAGTCATCTCTGTGAGAGAGATTGGACTTTATACCTTTCCTTATGATGAGTTTGATCTCTCCCTTTTGATATTCGATGAGACCTATAACTTGGTCGGGGAGATGGATCGTTAGAGACAGAATGAAGAGTACCTCCCTAGCTAAGAGGGAGTGTTGAAAATGTATAGCATTGGTCGGTACTTTCATTGTAAATCTATATAAGTCAAAAAGAAATTTGATGTTGGAAAGGTCAGCTACAAGGAGGACAGGTCGGCTCCATTGGTCATACATGACTAAAAGGGTCATGAGTCATGACACTTAACGTTGATCACTATAAATACATCTAAGTTGGAAGTCATTTGATCATCACATCAAGCATCAACTCACACGTACGAAAGAATAAAGCAAGGTTTTATGTTCAGCATTGACCTACATTGACAGAAGTGAATTCTGGTTGTTTGACCGAACTGGGAAGAATACTGCACTATGTGTTGACCTCAAAACTTTGTCCTTCGGACCTGTTGACCTCGCTTTGAAATTCTCGGACCTGTTGACTTCAGAATGTTGCACCTGCATTTACCACAGTTGACTTGCATTGACCGAATTTCTACAGTGTTGAATTTTGATTAGACGTTGACTGGACTTTGACAGGGTATTTTGCACTGACAAAATCAGAGATTGTTTCTCTCTCATTTGAAGATATTTGACTTGGTTTTTATGGTCATAAGGTTGACCTTTAACAGATTGTAATTGGACAAATTGAATTGAAATCTCTCTCATAAGGAAAGTTGATTGGGTTTTCCCCTGACTGGGTTTTGCCCTGGTCATTGACCTAATTTTGGTGTCTCTTTCTCTATTGTGATCTTTGCTGCTTAATTGTTATGGTTGTGATTTTTCAAGTGTAATTGCTTGATTATTAATATGCTCTAAGTGATATATCTATATACATATATGAATGCTCTAAAGAAGTCTGTAATATCATTGGAAGTAGTTACCAAATTCGAAAAAAGATTCTATAGTCCTGTGTTCACTAGAAAAACAACAGATCATCCCAAGAGCCTGTACAAACACAAATCACCTTTGTAGAATCTATGCATGATCCCTTATTCCATACAAGGGGTTATCCATAGACAAATGTAACTCTATACCTTTTGTCTTCCAAGGATGAAGTAGAGATCAGGTTCTTTTTCAAACCTAGTACATACAATACATCATTTATATGAATATTTCCTCGTGACTCCACCTGGAAAGATGTTGACCCAACACCTTTGACTACATACTTGGTATTGTCACCAAGTTCCACTTTTTGTGTCGACTTCCTCTCTACCAATTTTGTAAGACTACCACGGTTACCTGTCACATGTCTAGAGGCATCACTATCCACTAAAATGTCACTGTGATCTACAATAGTAAGGGCAGAAAAGAAAAAGTAATTCACATCATCTTTATTATTATTCCTAGATCTCTTTTGATTTGGATTCTCATCATCATCAATGTCTGTTGTTGAAGCATGTTACTTTCCCTTTCTCTTCATGTCATTCTTCCCTTCAGGACACTTGTTTTTATAGTGACCAAACTTGTGACAACCAAACCACTGAATCTTTGACATATCCTTCTTTTGATCCTGAATGGGAGCATGTCTTCTACCTGTATTTCTTTTACGAAATTTTCCAAAATTTCTTCTTCATTTACCATTCTTTGTATGGGCTAGAAATGCTTGGGACTCACCATCTTGAAATTACTGAATCTTCCACTTTTATACTAGCCTAGACTTCTCTTGGGTACCGGAAGCCCATAGCTAATCAGCTTCGGAAATTCTGATCTGCACAAATGCTTGATACAAATAAATCAAATGAATCCGGAAACACATTAAGGGTCATAGTCACAAGTTTTTGATTCATCAATATTTTCTACAATGGCCTTGAGCTAATCTCTCAACTAAGAGATCCTCATGAAGTAGGAAACCAAAGTATCTGATCTAGTCATCTGAATATCAGGAAGCTAATTCCTCAGCCATTTTCTGACCAATGTTGGTGACTGCATATACAACCCTACCAGGGCATCATATATTTGCTTTGAAGTCTTTAGCCCAAAAACAAATGGAATCAAATGATCCTCGATGGATTCAACAAGAACAGACATCCTTTGCCTTTCCCCCATCATCCTGAAGATCAATAATCTTGCCTTCCACGTTTTCCGTGACATCATTCTCTTCAAGAATGATATCCATTCTAGTCCTCCAAGCCCTAAAATCTGTTGTGTCTTCCATCCCATCTTCAGGCTATTGAATTTCGTAGCTATGGTCGGTCTTCATAATTAAATCTTTTAGCCCTTCAAATATATGCAAGACGTGTTCTTCATGTCAGCTTCAAAAGGCAAGGAATTTTGAATTTCTAAAGTTGGAATTTGGCTCCAAAAATATCATGTCGGCCCTCCTAAAGATCAAGTCGGCCTGCCCCAATAGACAAACCTATTTGAGTTCATCAAATCTTTATATATACCCATTTGACCTCATCATTTGAGATGATATTCGGATCACTTTTGTTCAAACGAAGTAAGAGAAAGACAAGAATGAATCAAGTTTAAAGGGAAAGTCGAGAATCTGGGCAGGCCTAATCCCTAAGGCAATAGTAGACCGATTTCTGAGGCAGCAGGGTGAAATTTCAAGAGGCCGAGATTTCAGGAGGCTGAATTTGTCTCTGGTTGACCAGGTTTGACCTGGGTATGTTTGTGGTCAATTTGACTTTATTTTGACTATAAGGATTAGATTGTATCTCTTGTTGAACTAGATAATTTCTCTAAGGAAAAGGTTGTTGGGTTTTTGTAAAAATTTCTCATTTCCCACCCCGGTTTTCAATTTCACCTTATTTCTCTAAAATAGTTAAATGCCCTTCCCATATCCATACATTCAACAACTGAAAAATAAATTTTGCTGAAAACACAAATTTTGGAAATTTTACAGAATGCTGGAAAATGCAAAAATAAAAAGCAGCACATACAAACAACCATTCAACACATTTAAACACAGTGATTTTGGTCCAGGTGACCCTGAAAAAACCCCCTACAACTCTTGGGGAAAACCAGTTCGAAAGCTCCTTATTTCTGGAAAATGCTTTTTAAAGTGAGAAATATTCAGCAAAAAAATCAACAAACAAACTTTTACAACTTATCTCGTTTTCTGTGCCTCACAGCCAACAGGAAAAACTTGCAAACAGCAAAACAGAACAGCAATAAATGCTATACGGCCTCCTCGATTTTTGTGCCCAATTTCAGCCTTAAATGCTGCTGTATGGCCTGCCTAGAAAAGCGTGCAAGTTGCCATAAATATGTTGTACGAATTTCCTTGATTTCTGTGCAGAATAAAAAAATAAATAAATAAATAAATTAGCAGTATTGTTGTACGAATTTGCCTCTACTTGCATGCCAATGTATAGCCACTTGCTGTACGGATTTCTGCTCCTCGATTTCTGTGCACTTGTACGAATTTCTAGAAAATCATGCCCAAATTCTGCCTTTCACTGTGTGTTAACTCAACTGTACGGATTTGCTAAATTGCTACCTTGGAATGTGTGCCAAGCTGCTGCCTCCTTCTCCTCCCTGTCCAGAAATCACCCTTGCTCTCTTGCTCTCTTTCTCTCAATCTGCTCATGAAAGAATGAATGACCTTTTCCTCCTTTTCCTCCTTTAGTCTAACCCTAAATGACTTTTGGGGAACCCCTAAATCCAATGGCTGAAATAGATTGGGATTTAGGGCTGAGATTAAATGCTCATTTAAATCTCACTTTCTATTTTTTAATTCACCTCACTTTAATAAAGACCCACTTAGTCATTTATTTCCAAAGTCACTTTTCCTTTCTAATTTTACATAGACCTTATTAAAGTCACTTTAAAATTAAACTTTAGTAACTTTATCACATAAAGTCGCTTTTAAATTAGATTTAACTTTATAAAAATTATAAAGTCACTTTAGGAGAAAAATTAAATTCTTTTGGACACTTTTCCCTAGGCCAAAGATCAAAGCCTCAAGGAACCACCTGTCCTCCGGTACCAAATTTCAATACTCCCTCTTACCGAGGAAGGTGTTCCTCACCACACCCATCTTGTCTCTGAAGTAGACATGCTTGCCCCGTGGTAAGGCTTTGGTAAGAATATCTGCAACCTGCTCATCAGTGGGAATATACTCAAGTTTCACAGCTCCCTTCTGAACATAGTCTCTGATGAAATGATATTTGATCCCGATATGCTTTGACCTGTCATGAAATACTGGATTCTCCGTGAGTTTAATGCAACTCTAATTATCACAGTAAATCACTGAAGGTCTCAACGGCTGACCAAATAACCCAAACAACATCTTGTGAAGCCAGATGGCCTCACAACTAGCTAGACTGGCTTCCATATACTCTGCTTCCGCTGAACTCAATGCTACTGACCGCTGCTTCCGGCTGAACCATGACACTACTGTCGAACCCAACTCAAAACAACACCCTAAAGTGCTCTTCCTATCAAAAGCACAACCTGCCCAATCAGAATTAGTATAACCTGCCAATCTCACTCCATCCCCCTACCTGTAGTCCAGACCATAATCCACTGCCCCCTGCAAGTACTGCAAAATGCGTTTTGCAGCCACCCAGTGAACCTTCCTAGGCTCACACATAAACTGACTCATCGTGTTGACTGCAAAACAAATATCTGGTCTAGTGTTGACCAAATACATCAAGGAACCAATCAGTTGCCTGTACAATGTGGGATCCACTAACTCGGAATCCAAAGCATGAAGCTTCTTCTAGTTGGTGATCATTGGTGTCGACATGGGCCTACAATCCTCAATGTGGAATCTGCCAAGGATGTCCACAATATACTTCCCCTGCCCCAGGAAGAAATGCCCCTCCTCCTGCCACACCTCCAAACCCAAAAAATAATGCATCAAGTCGATGTCCTTCATCTCAAACTCGTCGCAAGATCTCTCTTGCAGTGCTCTATGAGTCTCTCTGCACTTGTAATGATCAAGTCATCCACATACAGTACCAGAATGAGAGGCTCCTCACCTATCACAATAAAGTAAAGGTTCGGATCTGCCTCACTCTTTGTGAAACCCATCCCCTGCAAATAAGTGTCTATCCTGAAGTACCAAGCTCTGGGAGCTTGCTTCAAGCCATAAAGGGCCTTCTTCAGTCTGCACACATGGGACTCCTTCCCATGCACCTCAAAGCCCTGTGGCTGCTCAATGTACACCTCCTCCTGTATGAAGCCATTGGGAAATGCAGTCTTCACATCCATTTGGTGGATCTTCCAACCCATCTCTGCTGCTATCAATATAATGGAGCAGATCGAAGTATATCGAGCCACGGGAGCGAAGGTCTCCTCATAATCAACTCCCTCTACCTGGGAGAACCCTCTAGCCACAAACCTCGCTTTGAATTTCTCAATGCTGCTATCTGCAGCATGCTTTACCTTGTAAAGCCATCTGGAAGTAACCACGGACTTGCCCTCAGGCCTCGGCACCACCTCCCAAACATCATTCTTCATGATAGAAGAATACTCCTCCTGCATGGCTTCTCTCCAGACCTGCTGGCTAGCTGCCTCCTCATAGCTAGAAGGCTCAGAGTCAAGGATGCTGGTAATCATCGCCATATAGCTACAAAATCTCTCAGGTGGTCTACTCTC